>JAUEKU010000008.1:986664-1009796 GCA_032274805.1 Gypsophila paniculata
AAGTGGGGTGGGAGACTGTTTGTGCCAGAAGTAATTTTACGTTCATCTAAGAGTTACATTGCTGTTCACCCATTTTTGCTCACCTATGTAGTCCCCCTTTGAGAAATACTGGAGGATTTCCTGAAATCCTATAATTGTGGTTGTGAGAAACTAAAAGCTCGTGTTAGCAGACATTATAATGTATCTTTGTTCTGTTCTTTAGCTGCCCATCTTATTCTGGTACATGAACTAGCACTAGTTCTAACAAGTTGCGCTCGGGAAAATTCAGGTTTTTGCAGACATGGAAGAATTAGGTGTTAGAGCTGATGAAGATACGGTCAGGAGAATAGCGCGAGCCTTTGTGAAAGTCGGTCAAGTAGACAAGAAAGATTTGGTCCTTGAAAGATACGGGTGTAAATGGAAGTATATCCACTTTAATGGAGAAAGGGTCAGAATAAGAAAAGACGCAAGCTGTGACTAAATGCAACAATCTATATATAGCGCTCGAACTTGTAAATTAATGTATTGGAGCATGATGTGTATACGTACAGAGCTACAAGATGCTCGATCAGTGAATCTAGAACTGGACATTGGATAATGGATATGCGACTGAGCGCTGGTCACTGATAATGGAAGATAGTATGGGGTTTATATTACCCAACCTTTTAGGACAGAGTGAGGCATGAGCCTTTTGCTGTGGCCGTCCTATCGTTTAGGGTTGCTGTATGAGTACTCGAGTAGGATGGATGGCTGGGAATTAATTTTGGCTATCAAATTATTCTATTAATTCAAGTTCACAAACGACATCCGGTTTTTGCAACTTTTTTTTTTATCGTGTATATTTTGTGACGTTAATATATTTAATTATATATTACGGAAATTTATAAAATTTTAATATTATTATTATTGTAAGGGTTTTTTGTCAGAAGGTACCTAACGTTTAGGCGAGTTGTAAATATGATACCTAACTTTTCTTTTTGCCCAAAAGTACTTAAAATTTACAGTTGGTTGTCGAATGGTACCAAATCTAAGATTTCCGTCAAATAAGTCAAACTTCACGTTTGACTAACGTTTGTTTGCTAACCTTTTTTGCTGACTTCTTTTGACCCCAAATATCCCCATTTCCCTCCAAAATTTCCCTCCAATTTCATTTCTTTATTCTTATTTAATATCCTATTTTCCTCATTACAATACTTCCATTTTATTTTTACTCATCTTCTCCATTTTTTTCACTACCTTCATTCTCATCTTTTTTGAAACCATGTCTTCCTCTTAGGCTCATCATCAATGTCATCTAGGCGACGCCAAATGTGCAACTGTGGTATTCCAGCAGCAGTGAAGACGTCTTGGACATCTCAAAATCCAGGAAGACGATTCGTAGCATGCAAGTTCTACAATGCAGATTTGGGTATGCGCGGGTGCAATTATTTCATGTGGGTTGACGAAGACATGACTATTTGGCAAAGATAGGTGATTATTGAATGAAAATAAGAGTCTCAAAAATGAATTGAAACGACAAAACGAAGGCATAGATGCAACAAATATTGAGACAACGATTCTCGAGTTGGGTGCTTAACTGGAGTTGATAAAAAACGAGAAAACGAAAGTAAAAGGGGACTCACACACTAAATTGAACAACAATATGCGCGAAATTGATGAGCTTGATGCGACAGATTTGAGATGAAAAGAGAAGAGTAATAAGGTATGAAGAGTGAGAGAAAAAAGATGACCAAGGAAGAGTAAAAAAATGTAGTAGATGAAATGGGTAAGGAAGGAGAGGTAAGAATGAAACAAAGGGTGGGTTAAAATGAGGGGTCAAAAAAAAGTTAGCAAACTAACGTTAGTCAACCGTAAAGTTAAAGTTTGACTAATTTGACGGAAATCTTAGATTTGGTACCATTCGACAACCAACTGTAAATTTTAGGTATTTTTGGGCAAAAAAAATAAATTAAGTGTCATATTTACAGCTTGCCTAAATGTTAGGTAACTTCTGACAAAAAAGTCTTTATAAATAGTAAAAATGATGTACATGATAGTTTTCACACAAGATCAAAATTGTAATTTGTGTATGTTAGAATGTAATATTAGTTGATTAGATCCCAAATTAAGCTCAAAAGTTAAAATTACGAAATTGATAAAAAAAGGGTTGGATCGAAAGACATTTCAATCAAATATACATTTAGCCGAATTAAGTTATGATACAAAGTACAAACAAACCAAAAAAAAAAAATAAAAAAAATCCACGATATTTCCGTATTAACCATTTTCGATAACGGAGTTACCCTAATATGACCATTTCGGGTCCAAAACGAAACAAAAACTTAAAAACCAAATTCGTTGAAACTTCGCAGAAACCTTCTCTTCTAGTTCTTACCTCACCTTCCCTTTACTTCCTTCCTTCCTAAGAAGATAATCACAAATTACAATCGAAAATACTAATCACCTTCATTACCATCTCTTAATTACAATTACTCTCACTAATTCTTCCCCATTCTTCACAATCAACTTCAATTAGGGTTTCCTTATTTCCCTCAATTGTTGATTTCTCGTCGTCGTGTCTAAAATCAATCAATTCAATCTACTTAGGTATACTGATCGATAACCTAATCTTGATTTTTATTTAATTTTTTGTTTCGTGTTTTCGGTTCGATTTTTGATTTGATTGACTTCTCTTTTTTTTTTTTGGTTTGTGTAGGAATCAGGAAAAATGCACAGGATTTTCGGTGCTAAGAAGCAAACTGATCCTCCTCCTTCGGTGCAAGACGCCTCCGAGAGGGTATTCGCTTTCACTACGTCTGTTTCAGTCGTTTGTTTACCTTTCTGTTTTGGGAATTAGCGTAAACGTGACAATTTTTTATACCTAAAAAGTATATTCCCATCCGTTTCAGTCATTTGTTTACTTTTCATTTTTGGCACAATGACCGAGGAAACTTCATAAAAGAGAAATGAACGATGAAAAAATCAGAGGCGGGTGCACTGGGGGTTCTTGGGGTGCATTTGCACCCCCTAGCTCTGGAAAAAATCAATATATATTTCTGATGCAAAATATAGACATAAAAATTCTAGTAGTTCAGTGGTATTAAAGGCAATTTGTTAGGGAAGAGACTTGAGTTCGAAACTCCCCAAGCCCATTATTTTAGGTGTTGCTGTTGTTTATGCATTGAATTTAAATATTTTTATTTTTTAGTTCTTATTTATTTTTATTTTTTGTATAATTTAAAAAATTAAATTTGTATCTTTAAAAAATCACGATTTTATTATATACGAGTAAATAAATTACATCTAAATTTAACTAGTTCAAATTCTAGATCCGCCTCTGGGAAAAATAGTGAATTAGTACATTAAAAACTTCCTAAAAACGAAATGTGAACAAATGAACGATGCACCTTATAATGGAATATGCAAACAAATGACCGCAACTGAGGGAGTACTTTGATCAATAAAAATTAAGGAGCGGAAAGGAGATCGGTTTGGGCCAATGACGTGGATGATAACTTGACCAAATTGGATTTGTGTCCAGGTAAAATGGAAAGTTTACGCTCATTCTGAAAATAAGAAAACTAAAATAGAGGGAGTATTTTCGAAGGATCTAGTCCTATTAGCATTTTGTTTCGGGGTTTGTGAATGGAATGGTTTTAGTATTATCTCATGTGGAGAAGCTGTTTGAGGCTAATTCTGTTTTCGGGGATGTATTACTTTTAGTTGCGAGATCAATTGCTTTTGAACTACCTTTGCAATGCCCTTCCTGTTTGTTGCAGCCTCTAAATTTTTAGAGGCCAATCCCGGTATAGCATTGATGGGAAGTCAAGCACTTAGTCGGGCTTGTTTAAATGTTTGTAGACTTACCTGCTTGTAATTTTTTTTTTCTAAGTTTTTGTTGGGTCGGCTACTTGGGATGAAGTGATGAATTACTTGATCTTTGCTTTGATACTACCTCCATTTTAGTTATTTGTTTACGCTTTTATTTCAGGAATGAGCGTAAACTGTCCGTTTTTCTTTGTACAAAATTAAAATTTGATTCAATTATCATCCAAAATCATTAATCTAAAACTATCCTCTTTCCCCCAATCGAACTCGATGGATCAAATTATAGTTTTATACCAAAAAAAAGTCAATCCCAAAATAGAAAGGTAAACGAATGGCTGAACCAAAGAATAAGTATTCTATTTATTTTTTAAATGTTGAGGAGGGGTGGCAGGGAGGTTAGGGTGTTCTTAATTAGAAACAACCTCCAAAACACTAGGATTCGACAAGGGAATAATAAATTTGGTGGTAGGGGCTAAGTGCTTTAGGTTGATTCATTGGTTGAAATTGATTCTACAACGCTCACCTTGCATTCAATTGAAGTGGGAAACAATTTAACAATCTCTCTTTCGATTGATTCCATAACACTCCCTTGTACATTGTCATTCAAGCAGATTAATAACCTTGATTGAAATTTTGTGAACAACTCATTTAAAGGTTTTTTTCTTATGTCTTAACGCTCCTAAAAGTCCTTTTCAGCCAAAAGTAATACGATACTGGCTATCAGATACACATGACTTCACATTTCCCCCCTCTTTTCTTATTGTCCAACTATTCAGCTGCTCACTAACTTGTTACATACTCCGGGGAGCACGGACCATATTCATGAAATTGAACATTACATTCTTATATTTCTAGAACTTGGACCATATTCATCAAATGGAAGACTATATTCATCAAATGATTTTCCGAGTTCCTGGAAGTATTAACAATTTATTGTAAGCAGAACTCGCCATTTGGCCTTTCATTTGGTATTTTTCTTAAAGAGCCTCTTTGTCTACAAACAATTTACGGGATGAAAATAATACCTTGATGCGCTTTTTTCTTTTGGCATTCTAACTCCTCTTTGGGTGTTGTGCACAGATCACCAAAAGAGGGGATAGTGTGGAAGAGAAGATAAAAAAGCTTGATGCTGAGTTAGCAAGATACAAAGAACAGATAAAAAAGACACGGCCTGGTCCTGCGCAGGAAGCTGTGAAGGCTCGTGCGATGAGAGTTTTAAAACAAAAGAGAATGTATGTTTTCTCTTCTTTGTTTATTGGTGTTTCATGGCAGTTCCCTTCTTTCCTTTTTGCAGTAGCTTTCTAGAATAGCTGCTTTGAGTCAGCTTTCCTGGATTCCGAGCAGTGGTGGTTTTGTGTCTGTTACTTTTAAGATGGGATGCTAATGTGATTGAAAATAAGTGTCGGAGGTCTGATGTTTAAAAACAAGTTGAATATAGTGATCTGATTTCTGAAATTACTTTGTTTTTGGCAAGAGATTCAAATGAACATTCCCAAATTATTCTCATATTAGTACTCTATTTTAAAATAGAGCGAGTTAAAAACCTGTGTCGAGTATCCCTTGTCCAGGACTGGGGATATGGTTTAATTGCCAACTCCATTGGATATTCAACCTTTGCATCAGCTTCGGTATGTCATCATTGGCTGTGTGGAGGCTGAAAAACTTGCTGCTACGCTGTTTGCTGCTGTTACACCTAGCAACATATATGTTGTTTTCAATGCAAGCTTGTTCTGTTAAGTTGTTTGTTGACTCGGATGTGAGCTTTGGTCATGAGCATGCTGCACCAAGGACAGTCCTATGAGGTGCAGCTCGGTGTAAACTTGACTCTGATCAGATGTGCCTGACAATCAAAGTCAGCTCAAACAGAGTTGTGTCCTTGTACTCTCTATAGCTTTCCGGGTGGCTTAGGTCTTGATCGTATTCTCATCCAAGTAACTGAAAATAGTTACGCTTGTCAAGGTTTTTCGTCAGGATCCCTTTTCAGTGTAGTAGACTTCTTTAAGCAATGCTTAACTCAGCCAGTTTCATGATTGAAGTTGTTCTTTTGATGTCCTGACATATGCGGTTCAACTGTTGCTTTCTGGCTCGCAAGTATGCTTGATACTATTTGCTTTTACCCAATATGGTTGCTTTGTATAAGTGATACTGGCTGATAGTTTCGTTTCCTTTTCTGACTTTTTTCATTGAAGACTTTGAAAATCCTTGCTGGAATGAGTGTCCTAGACTACCTTCTGGTAGTTCCATGTACCATGATTAATTGTTGTTGGCGTATTTCTATTTCTTGGCATATTCTATTTCAATACAATCCATATGTTCCGCCATAGAAGATTCGTTTGCTCTTGCGCAGTAAGTGACTCTTTAGAGGAATATATAATTCTGGTGCCTGGTTTGTTTTATTTATCTCCTGGGTATTTATTTGGATGTCTGAATATGAGTGGCTTGCCATTTGAAGCTAGTATTTATGTATTCCACTTGCAAATATTGTCTTTTGTATCACTTGTTCGAGTCTTATTCTTTTGTTGTACTTTATACTATATAGGTATGAGGGGCAACGTGATATGCTCTACAATCAAACCTTCAATCTAGATCAAGTTTCATTTGCTGCCGAGGGTATCAAGGATGCTCAACAAACTGTGAGTCCTTTGAAACCTGGTATTGTTAATTTTAAAACCATCATTGGGTTTGTGTATTAGTAGATTGGCTAGCAGTTAAGGTTTCATTTATTTAACAAAGCTTGTCAAAGGCGTCATTGTCTCAGCGCTCCTCAGTCACGCCTGTCGAAACTATATGGAGTAACTTCATGCCGAACAGATAAATGACTTAAGTCGCGTATTCATTTTTTTTTTTTTTCCTTCTGATTCTCTACTGGCAGGTTGACATTCATTTGTTGGAGCTATTTTATGTCTTTCCTGGTAAATTTAGGTGCCTGGGGGTGGACGTATGAAATATTCTTTTGACACTTCTATTAGGAATGCATCCTTATCTGTAATTCTTGCATTAGGCGAGCTTCTTGTTTAGTCTAGTAAACTAGTGGCATTATTTACTATGAAATGTTTTGCTTGTCCTGATTGCCGTCCATGAAGTATGTTCAAGTGAATTGGTACGGGACAGGCGGACAACTCTTTATGCAATTTAATTGGAATGTTGGGAGTTTGTTGTCTCTTTATAACAAGATTTCAATTTTAGTGTCTATGGTCCCACTTTCCTTCAGGGATAGGTAATGGTTGTAATAATCCCCCAGGCCTCTGATGTTCAATTTTTACCTTCTGGCATATTAGACATTTAGATACATACTCGGCGATTTCTTTCCTCATTTTTGGCCACCAAAATCTTTGCTTAAGATTTTGATACATTTTATCTGCTCCTGGATGTATTGAATATTTCGTATGATGTGCTTCATTCAAAATTTTCTTCTTAATCTCATCATTGTTGGCCTTTGATTTTTTTGGTCGCTGATTTCTGTGTACCCTTTGTTGAATCTTGCAAAGGATTGTTTTTTTCTGAATGCAATGTCTTTTTATATGTTTCTTTCCCAGATGTCGGCACTGAAAGCTGCGAATAAGGATTTGAAAGGAATGATGAAGACTGTAAAACTTCAAGAGATAGATGTGAGTGCATTTTTTTATTTTTTTTTACCCTTTTCTATTTTTACTACTCCTATTTGTGTAACCTTCATTGGTGCTAACTTATCTATTCTCTCACCTGTAGAACTTACAAGATGATATGTTGGACTTGATGGATATGAGTAATGAGATCCAAGAGACTCTTGGAAGAAGCTACAATGTACCTGATGACATTGATGAGGATGACCTTATGGGTGGTAAGCTCTATACTGCCTGGTACAGATTTATCCACTTATGTAGTTTTGTTATCACGATCATTTGGTATATTAATGATTTAATTGTCATTGTTTCAATAATGTCCTGTTTTATGCAGAGCTTGATGCTCTGGAATTAGACATGGAATCAGAGAGTCATGGAGTTCCGTCTTATCTTCAGTCTGAACCTGACATGGATGAAGAACTAAACTTGCCACAGGCACCTACTGGGCCTACAGCAGTGCCAGGGGGAAGATCAAGTGTTCAGGTAACCTATCACGCGCCCTGATTTTGATGATGTTGGTAGCTTCAGCTGTTCTTTTCTTATCTTGTACTTGGGTGTGTATTCTTTGTGAGCTAGGTTTTGTGTTAATTGTTACTTACTGATTCTTCCTCTGGCTGGACTATATGAAAATTAGAGTATTTCAACTAGAAACATTATTTTTCTTTCTTACCGATTCTTGTTCATGACTGAAATATTTGGAGATTTTATTCATCTAGGAATATTATTCTTCACTAATTTCACTCTTAGCTGGAAAATATATAGAGGAGTAGAAAGTCCTCCACGAATGTTCAAATGAAATGTTCAAATGAGACAGTCGTGTATGTGTACAACGGTCTATATGTGGGTAAAAGTGACCACTTTAATGCGTGTTGTAACCATTTTACCGCTTTTTTCTGACTATTTTAGAACCTCTAAAAGTGGTCATAGTAAGCCTTAAAGTGGTCACAATAAGCATTAAAGTGATCACTTTTACTCACAAGTAGGCCGTTGTATGCGTATGTCCGTTTCACACAAATATTACTGCAAGTCCTCAAGCTAGGGCTGCTTGTGGCTGTGGGTTGAGTTTGTGGTTGTGGTTGCGCAAGGTTAGGAATTTGGTCTGCTGATTCTCAAACTGAATCCTTAGTACTTGAATGGACTGTTTGCGATCTAGGTTGTCATTGTTTTTTATATTTGAACCAACTACGAAATAAACTCGTTCCTCGAATCGAATCAGATAACGAACCATGCTACATTGGGTATGACCAGCTACGGGTAGTCGGGTACTATTATTATGGCACAATGTGCCGACTATTTCAATGTTGGACTTGCGTTACTGGTTGTTTATATATTTGTGAAGCTAAGAATCTGCACGAGAAGCTTTACGTTGTTTTGTTAAAGTTTTGTACTGATTTGCATACTTGTTTTTGACAGTCGGAGGATGAATTGGGCTTGCCTGCTGTACCTCGTGCATCTCTTCGTGGTTAAAGAACGATTCAAGGCTTCTGAAAATTGTTGACTCTCTTGTGCAGAATTTTCTATTGTGCAAAATTTACCTACGAATTCTTTCCGTGTAAAAACTGACTTGTACTTTTGACAATTGCCAATTTATGTACTGTGATTAGAAAGATAAGGTTGTGTCTCACTCGGGATTGTTATTATTTTCTTTTTGTAGTTTTGGTGTTGAATTGATCAAATTAACCTCATAAAACAAAGAGCTGGATCTCTATCAATTATATTCATATTGTGGCATGAGTTACATCAGTGTTAATTGTAATTTGCATGTCAGGATGGAGCTCGAGCAATGGGACGTTGGGGCGGTACAGGAATGTCCAGCCAAGACGTGCCGCAGGCGCTAGGCTTTGAACTGTCGAAAGTTTATGACTGAAGCATGACATGGCATGACGGCCTAGTTGGGATGCCTGTTAGGCATTAGATACAATTTGACAACAATTGCATGTATATACATATAACAAAAGCAAATATCCGATCCGATTGGTGTCACGATTGGTGAGTATGGTGACATGACCAAAATACGACTAGCTGTGGTGCTTCGAGAGGAAAAATGGTACAACCCCAACACGAGGGCCTAAGGGGTTAGGCCAACTCGGCGGATAAGGCACGAAGGTACGGCATTGGCTCACTGTCCCTGGTAATTGCGCTACAAATATTTGATAATTCAACGTAAAAGATCGTTTCTTTTTTAAACTATGTGCGAAATATTTTCCTAGTGACATTATGGCCACACAATATGAGGTAAAGTGAACAACGTTATTTAATACGGATTACCACTAATAATTGGAAGCTTATACTTTAATTAGATGAAGCATATTGGTGTAGATTAGATCCTAATCAAGCATAGATCTTGCATTTAATACTTTTAAAGTGGCTTTAAAGTTACTTGGCAACAGCAATTTGCTACAACTGTCCAAACATTCTCCTTAAATTTTCATCATTAATGCTACCTTTTCCATCCACTTTTTTCACAAATTTTTATTTAAAACGGGTATATCCGTTTTAAATTTAAGGACTAAGCATAAGACATAGACTAAATGTATAGGGAAGAACAAAAAACTTATATGTATAAGTGAGATGATACTTGATCTTTTTTATTGTTGAAACGGTTATATCCGTTTCAAGGGAGACTTATTGCACCTTTTTAGTGGTAGATCTATGGTTATAACTTTTAACAGGAGTCTTCGTCCTTTGAACTATGTAAAAATCAAAATTTTTTGTTAAATTTTCGACTTTTTTTTGTTAGATGATCTTATTTTATTATTAATCTGTCTCCTTGAAAGTTTTCAACTCCTTCTAAATCTTGGCTCCGCTATTTTGTTTTTTGCTTTCTTCAACGACAAATATTGGCTCTATTATCGTGCACTTTGTTACTACAGAAAGAAATATACATGATGGACTAAGGTCTTTTTTTTCTACCTCTTCGAGTTGAACTGTGCTGAATTTAATTAAACAAAACTTAAGTGAAGTACGAAGAAAACTATATAAAGAATAATATAACTGAGTTGAAGTATGAACAAAATTATATAATTAAAAAAAGTTAAATTTAACTAAATTGAATTGAATTAAAATGAAGTATCAAAACAAAGCATGAATTATGCATTTATCATACGGAGTATGAATAGAGGCTTCGTGGCCAACATAAAGTATCTTTACTTTAAATCTGAAAAGTGAACCAAAATATAATGGAAACTTCTCTCTAAGAAACAAGTTGTTATTCAAAAAGTACAATATTGGCAAGTTGTAATGAGTGGTTATAACAAGTTGACAACTAGCTCATTTGCATGATCATT
This sequence comes from Gypsophila paniculata, assembly GCA_032274805.1. NCBI lineage: Eukaryota > Viridiplantae > Streptophyta > Magnoliopsida > Caryophyllales > Caryophyllaceae > Gypsophila > Gypsophila paniculata. Next base: position 997,340 of record JAUEKU010000008.1, read on the forward strand.
AACTACTACGTATAATATTTAAAAGTAATATTATGGACAGTCTATTTCGAACAATTTCTTCAACAGTTTTCTTTAATACATACTTAAAATATTTATATACGGAGTATATAATATGATCTACTTGAATTTAATGTATATTTATTTATTCTCTAAATTTTATGATTGCAGATCGAAGTTGATTCACCATTTTAAATATCATATTACAAATTGTTACAATTGAAGTTTTAAGAATAACCCTATATAATTCATAATCATGATACATGCAACTCAAATTAAATACATCAATAATAAACTCATATATATACTTCTTGAATTAATTCATAATTTGTTTTAATTTATCGTATACTTTGTATAAAGTAATAAAATGAGTGCATTACTCCGTCCATCCTATCAAATTATATATGAAGTACATTTTATTAATAAGCTATTTACATATATTAAAAGATACGAAGTATGTATAATTTAAAATATATAGAATATCATTCATACATATCACAAAGACTAAGGAGTAATAAAAAGAATGACCTTTATTACTCCCACTTAATAACATGGATTGCAAAAATCATATGAGATTAGACCAGACAAAACTGACTCGATCTGATAATGTTGGCTCGAGTATTGAATTTGATCCAACATTGCAACACAAACTTGATCCAAAACCCTATTTGACTCGAAACAATCCTAATAGTAAATGACTCCAAGTGATTTGATGTCTTCTAATAGATTACATACGAGAAAATAAGAATTATTCCAAAAGAAAAACCTATAATGACAAAAGATCGTCAATATTGACCAAATTAATTCACTTTGACCCAAAAATGACCTGACCCAATCTGACTAAAATTCAAAATAATCCAATCACAACCGACCAAAAAAAAAAAAAAAACTCAATTCAATCTAACCCAAACTTTAACCGAATAAAAAACAACTCATTTATCAAATCTACCCGACTTTTATTGTTCCACTTTTGAAGAATATGCCTTAAAATAGACATAGCCCATACCTTCCAAAGAGGTGGGTGGGCTTAAAAAAAACAGAGATTGTGTCACTCCACTACCACTATTAGTTAGAGTTACCAGTACTATCCATAACAAGATTATATCTCGGATGTAATAATCATATTTCAAGATTTTGAACATTTATGTAAAGTTTTTAAGTATTTATATAAAGTTTTTAAGTTCTATTTACAAACACGCATAAAGCTCAAAATCTTTATAAGAAAACTCAAAAACTCAAAAATTTGAGGTAGTACGTTCGATTCGATACGTAATCCTAATTTCCCTATCACTGCCCCCAAGGCCCCAATCTTCTTACAGTCTCTCCTACATACAAGTACTGAAGTACACAGTCTATACACTCTCCTTATTCTTATTCTCCTCTCCTTCAATATAATGCCTAATTTATTCCTCCACATTTCTTCTTAATTACTCCATTATTTACCACATTTTACCCCCCAAAACTTCTTATCTTTACTCCACATTTTCTTCTTAATTATCTTTTCGTAATCTCGTTTATGTATTAAGTAAATTTGTAATTTCAGATAAGAAATCCGACATTAAAGGTTAGAATCATTTTTTTTAGTCTTCAATGACTCATGTGGCCCGTTTTACTTTCTATTTCGGTAATGAGCGTAAATTAGACGTCAAAACTAATTAGCCAGGGAATAATATTGTTAATTGTTACTGTATTGACTAATGATTTCGGAGGATAAATTATTTTAGTTTAAATTAGACTCTATATCTACCCCTGTTCACCTCAAAAATAGAAAGGTAAACAAATAACTGAAACGCTTTTGTCTCGTAAAATTTGAGTGTGGTGTGGGGTTATGATTTTACTGTTTCATAGGCATGATGATCAAATATTTTGTCACTGTTAAATTCTCTATATGAAATGTGTTTTATTGATCTTGTCTAATTTTAATTCTACAAATTCTCAAATGACACCGTTAGTATGCATACATGTTACTCAATTACGGTCATAATAAACATTATTCCGTATAATAGTGACATTTTAGTCGCAAATATTCTGTCGTAGGCATATAACTATCAAAAGAATTATTGGACCAATATATACCTACTTTTGACGCAATTTTCTCGTGTGCAGAGCTTTTGTGTGTAAAGAAAACGACCATTATATCCCTGCTTTTTCTCATTTTCTTGAACTTCGTGTCAATCCCGAAATAGAGCTAATCAATTGAAATGGAGAGTATATGCATTGTGCATCTGTTGATACCTATGAGATGATCAAAAGAAGGTTGTAATGATGGCGTTTTATCGACTGTTGTTGACAGGAAAGCGTCTAGGACTGTTACCATTGGTTTGATTAAGCAATGTCGCGACCTTCTAACCTTCCACCTCGGTGCCCTTTGCAAAGAAAAAGCGTTAGACAGCCACCTTCTGAACCTAGGTCGTGTAATACTCGTCGAGTTAATGAGTTTGGCATTAGGCATCAGAAGTCGTTATCCCAGGGTTCTATGTTTGAGGACCATCCTGCCTGGTTCGATGAATTGTTAAGTGACGGAGACTCAATCCCGAAAGGAATAGTTCACCAACGGTCTGCTAGCGACTCTGGAACATTGTTTGATGACCTTGTTCCGAACATGGCATTCTCGTTAGGTAGTCATAATGAACAGTTGGGTTGCGAAGAGGGTGGCAACAGTTTGGAGGCTGGTTGTGTATATGGCCCTAACTCTCCTCGCAGAAAATCAAATGTCGATTTTTCAGATACTTCTGCGCTTTTGGCTTTATCTGATTATGTTGGTCCAAGTCGGAACGCTGAGCAGTTTGTTGAAGACAGCTGTTGGAGTTCAAGGTGTGCTCAATTTGAAATGAATGGAGGTTGTTATGGTTCGCCTAACGACATCGATTGTGAACGAAAAACAGAAAAGAGGTATGTGTTTCTCTGTCACAATTGAATGATTACTCGTGTTTCTCAGTGAACTGTTAGTCTTTTCTATTTTCTTTATTGCGAGATTTGTCATCAAATTCCTTTACATAGTACCTTCTATATGTGTAATAAATATTGATTTTAGCCTTGATCTCGGAATCGGTTGTCATGGCCATATCTCCGTCATTTGTGCCATAAATGCGCACTGTAACCTTGTAAACAATTTTTTGGCTTATTTAAAAATTAAAACATTTACTCTACATCTTTGTTTTTCCTGGTTTTTTACACCATTTTGAGGGTCTTTGTGCTCGTCAATTGAATGGCAAGAATAAAGTGTAAAGTCTTAGAAAATCGACAAACTGTGAACCATATTTGTTGTGTATCAGTTGCAAGCATCCAGGACAACGATCAAGAGCTCGCAAGCTTCAGTACATAGCAGAACTAGAAAGAACTGTAAATTTTTTCCAGGTAAGGAAAGGGAAATTACATATTCACTGCTCATTGATTCTAACCTGACAAACAATTTCCTGCTTTTAGATGTCCTCTTTGCTACCTCATTTAACTAATGAAAGGAAACTCCCTTATTTCCGAGAGCGAAAAGGGAAAAGAAATTGTAAACAAGAATGTCAATTTGTATGTTTATGAAACTTTTTGTCTCCATGCTCTTTTAGCTTAAAGTCTCAGACTCTCAGTCTGATTTCAATCACCCCTTTCACTTTTAAGGCGTAATTGTATGTTCTTGTGTGATCATTATGGCAGTCTTCTTTATTCAAAAATCTTAGATTACTCTATCATGCTCAAATTTGTTAATGTTAGGCTGGTCCCAACTGGTTTTGGGAATAAGGTTGTTGTTATTGTAGTCCACAGAAATATGTACTAATCTTACCTACGTCAAAATAATTACAAAAACAACAGAGTTTCCACGTTCCGAATATATGAGCAACAGAATCTGGAGATTTTTTTTTCCACAGAAGTTAGTTAAATGATGTTGAATTGCTTGGTTTCTAAGGATAGGCACTCCGTGTCCTCTTCTCTACTCCACCACTTTCCAAATGAGCGTTGAATTTTTGAGTGAAGGAGTTTAGAAACTCTAATAGTCTATTCTCCCTGAAAAATTGCAAATAAAATCATCCCAATTACCTTGTACTCTGTAACTTAACAGCAACAATTGATGGTTATTTGTATTACTTATATCCCTCTAGAAAGTGCCATCACCTGCCACATACTTATGAATATGTGTCTATTCTCCATACACTTTTTGTATTGCATGAAGTACAGTCAGGTTCTGTTATGTATCATAGAGATCTTATGTGAGTGGCTGTATTAATATATGAAGTACTAGATTACCAACATGGGTTTGATTAGTGGTTTGGAGATCAACTTGTGACTTGGAAAGTTGGAAGTGACAAGTCCATATCTCCACAAAGGACTTGGTAGGACGGATTTTACTCCCCTTACCCCCTCTTTCCTAAGGGCTTAGTCAACGCTGGCGACTTGGGTTGATCCGAGATTGGTCTGGTAAAAAAATAGCGTGTTGGGTATCCATAGGAGGTCTAGTGTCTGACATGGGTCCTTGAGGAAAAATGAAAACCAGATCCCTAAAAAGGACTTGGTAGGATGGAATTTCCCTCTTTACCCCTTCTTTCCCAAGGGCCTCAGTGCTGACGGCTTAGGTTAATCCGAGTTCGGTCTGGCCAAAAAATGGAGTGTTGGTTATCCATATCGAGTATCGACGTCTAGTGTCTGACATGGGTCCTTGCTGAAGGGGACATAAATGTAATCATATGTTTGTGACTTTGGAGCCGGTCAATTTTGTTCAGTTCTCGTGTGGATGCTGATTCAGCCTATGTCATTTCATGGCGGTTCATGTTATCTCGATAAAGAAGCTATTGTGGTCGATCAATTGGCGTAAACGGACTTTAGCCCTGGTTTGGAACCTCAATGTCCACTGACTTATGTCTTTGAAATCATAATTTCCTCACACGGAAAGGCTTTACAAAGTACACAATTTTGAAAAATAGAATTAATAACATGAAATTTATATATTTTTGTATTTTTAAGCATAGATTGAGCATTTCTAATGAGTTGTTCTATGGTGCAGGCTTTGGGATCTGAATTAACAATCCAGGTTTCTAACTTGCTTCAGCAAAGAGTTGTTTTGTCTAACGAGAACGGTACACTAAAGCAGCAGATAGTGAAGCTTCAGCGGAAGAAGCTGTTGATGGATGGTAAGCATTTTCTTTGTTATATAAGTTTGTGTAGCGTAACAACTTTCAGTGTCTGCATATTGGTTTGTTTTCTCCTTTCCAAGGGTCGAGGAAAGGAGATTAACGCCATGTTCTTCTGGACTTAATTCTGTTTAGTTTACATCAGTTCAATCAATTCAGCTCTTCTCAATACAATTTTGTTCTTACTCACTTGATAATCTTTAGTTCAGTTCAACTCGAAAAAGTCCAAAAGGACACGTCCTAAATGAGTTAGGAACTTATGCCTTATTATAAACATAATCATCTATGTTCATGTCTCCCAATCTCTTTTACTTTCAGCTGAACTTTGCTTCGATCCAATTACATTGCTAAATAATCATGCACTTGAACATGACTGTCTCTGATATGTGTCATTTAGTGTTCACAAATTAATTTTTAAGAAACCTATCTTAAACTCAAAAATATGACCAATAGTAAATGTCGGTGAGTTCTTAACTATTTTTCTTTGAAATAACATTATGGATGGTCGAGGAATTCAATTCTCAATGGTGGAAGCCGTGGTTGTTAAGCCCGTTATCATCAGGTTTGATTCTCAAGTAGATGAGGAGATAAATCAAGTAACTCTTATCAATGCTTACCCTTAATCAGTTTCCTCTGACCGTCATTGGCTAAACTCACATGCACTAATTGTTCTTTTATAAGTACTCCGTAACTCTTTCTCATAATTATAGATTTTATGAATGTTTTAAGGGTAAGGATAGTGTCGCATTAAGTATTACGCAATGCTGATTCATTTGATAGAGAAAGCGAAATTATTGGGGGCATAGTCCAGTAGGAAGCTTATTCGGTCTCAGAAACAAATATGACTTGAAAATGAGGCCTAATCATACTTCGCAGAAAGACTAGTAATAGTGAATTACTCCGTACCAATGAACAGATGGTCAGATATGGAAGGGCCAGGGTCTGCAAATTCAGAATTTTTTTTTTTTTTTTTTTTTTTTTTTTTTTGTAATTGTTCATATATAATAGAGATTACTGCAATTGGATTCGGCATTTCTAATGGAGCAAAATACTCACTATTCTCTGGCTCAGGAGTATGTAGCCGTCTTTTGTAATCGGCTCTTTGTTTTGAACTTATGTGTATAGGTTATATACATCCGGACCCCTCTCATCCCGCCATTGTTTCAAAATAGGCTGGAGACCCTTTGAGCCACTGAGTTAACATTGTCGTAGTAAAAAGTAAAATTTCATTTTTGAATGGAGTTGCGAGAGTTTCATCGTTCTTTGACTTTAAGCTATTGTTGTTGTGCTAAATGCTGCATTTTGTACTCTACATATTGGACTATTAAGCTATGATTGGTAACTATGGAAACTCATCATAAGTAGTCTAAAAGTTTCTCAAACTTAAATCCTTGACAATCTTAACGTAAATAGCTTTGATTACCTTCCTAAAATACTTTCTAGGCTGATCACAGTGGCCTTATGAAGTATTTTCTTGTTTTCGTGTTATTTGTGGTTATTGTGATTTTTGACGTCTCGTCTTTTCTTTGATTGCACATTCAGCCACATTTCTAAGGTGCTTAATAAATTTTGCGTGAAGAAGGCACAAAGTTTGGGTTGTCCAAGGGTGATGAAGTTTTCTTTGTCTTTCTCATTCTTTCGATAATTAATTTATTTACGCGAAAATCTAAACGCGTCCTTCTACATTCATAGTTTAGGATGATAAGATCTTTTTTCGTTTATTTACAATTATTCCCTTTTCGACAGGTGAATATCAGATCTTGAGTAAAGAAGCTGACAGGTTAAAACTCGCTCTGGCAAACTCATTAAAGAGCAGCAAAATTTGCAAATCTGGTGGGAGTGACGCTACAGATGTTTCTTGGCAAACGTTGCAGTGGGCTAAACTTCGTTTGTAAAGCGTAGACATTGCTATGCCATTGCCCCTACAGCCCTGCAAAATGCTCAAGAGTTGCTATAGATGTTTCCTGGCAGATGTTGCAGTGGGCAAAACTTCGTTCATAAAGCGTATATAGAGCTATGAAGTTACACAGCTCCCTGACAAAATGCTCTAGAGTTTTTGTTTGATAGAGTATTTGAGTCATCAAATGAAAATCACCTTGGTTTTTAGACGTAGTTTAAGGGTTTGGAACTTCATGTATAAATTGTTCCGTATACTTTGTGTTCCCGAGTACTAATCTGCCAACACCACCTTATCGACAACACACGGAAGTTGGGACGTAAAATGATTGGGTTAGATCGCTTCTATGTTCTTCCGAGACATTGTTCCATGTCAGTATGATTAGAGCGAGCATACATGTTAACGAGTTAGTGCCTTGGTGTTCTACTCTTCTTATTTTCTAGGTAAGGTGAATGATGAATCCCTTTTGTTTCGTTTGTGTTATAATTTATTGACAAACTAGTTTAGTACCCGCGCAATGCGCGGCTTTTATAGATTTTAGAACTCATTACCAAATACACATAATTTGTAGAATTAAGAATGATAACCATAAGTATTGGGGTGTTTCTTGTTTCGATATTTCGAGACAATCATTTCATAGTATAGGTATCTAGTAAGATAGTTTTACACCGTGAGACCGCTATAATATGTAGCGTGACAAACTGATAATTATATATTAAAATTATGAATATTTTTAAATATATAAATATAATTGTATTTTATACAATAATTAACACCAAAAACAACATGATGGTCCCATTTTGTCACAATTTCGTTATTCATTAAAATGATACAGCCTCACAAAATTATAATGAAATTTGAGGTAGTTGATATTCTTTTTTAAATGAGAATTATTTCATTTGTTATAAATCTGACCGACAATTATTATTTCATAGTCTATATCTCAACTTCCCAAGAAATATACTCCCTCCATTTTTATATATAAGTCGTTTTCGTATATCGAGGTAAACCTTTGACTTTCAATTTTATAAAAATATACTTTGAGAAAAATTATAAAAATTACCCGAGATATCGAAGAGAGAAGTCATTGTTTCGAAATATGAGAATGACTTATAATTTAGAATGAAGGTAATATCAAATAGGGACTGCCTATTAATGATAAAAATAAAAGATTGAAAGTTTCATCCAACTCGACTGGAAAGTTCCAGTAACAAAAATTCATGTAAAACTCAAAACTTGATCAATCTTCCAACTCCTTGTCTTTGTCGTCTCCACCAATACCAAAATGTTCAAAAATTGATCAATCACCGAGTAATAAAGTAATGATGAGATATCAAGCCATCAATCAGCCTACTTCTTCGCCTTCTTTGTCTGTTTAGCTCCTGTGCCAAATGAATTATCCGAAATCCTTTCAATAAACCCGAACTCTAGAAAAAGTAACCATCTAAATTCAATCACTAAATTTTGCCTTTGAAGTGAAAGAGAAAAGTGGCCATTAGAAAATAGAACATTACCTTATTTTGAGAAAGTGGCTAATAATAATCATATGAAAAAAAAAGGATGAGGGACGAAATTAAAGCACTATGTAAATTTTATATGGACAAAACCAATGTCATATTTAAGTGAAATTTGAGTTTGAGAAGGAGGTTAGTGGAAAAGATTATGAATTATTTGGAATAGGAGGAGATATGAGGAGGCAAAATGAGGACAAAACCAATGTCATATTTTAGGGTTTTGGTAGTATGCTTATGCGGGAAAATTTTGGCCGAGATTCACTCTTGAGCTGCCGCGTCAGCGGGAATTATTGGAATGGTTTGAGAATTAGTAGTATAGGAAGATTTTATGTCGGAGGAAATGTGATTTTGGCTGTTATTTTGTCAAAGGATACATCTTTTCTCAAGAGGAGTATATATATGGGCCTTTTATTATTATTTATTTATTGGGTAAGGACGGAGGGAATAGTAATTACCGGACTTTAATTACTTTTACCAATACCGATCCATCACAGTATCATCTATTATATTAAAGTCTTAAGATGTTGATATAAACTTAATTTTATATATGAACCGGAAACACATATGCCACATAATACAGTAATATAGTAGGAAAAAATCTTGGAGGTTTCTCATCTATTTAATCGCTAATATATTTAGAAAAGAGCATATAAATCTCCTGTATGACCTTTTGAAAACATCCAGTAGCTATCAATAACCATCTATGGGATGTCACTAACCATTTTCTTTTAAATATCAATATTTACAATACGTATGTTCAAAAAAAGTATTGCCTCCGTAAATATGAGAGGGTTTTATCTCTCAATATTAAAATTATAAGTTTTAGGATTAACTAGTTCTTACTGCCTATTATAAATAGGAGTTCAGAAATTACTACCTTACATAAGTTTTTCAATAATTACCACCCAATATAATACTTTGTTTTCAAATTGCTACAAAAAATGTAGTTTTGATCACTTTAGTAACTAGCCATGGTTGTGAATTGTAGGATGCTCTGTGTGTATTGTTCTCACCAATTGTAGGATGCTCTCTATTCAAACACTTCTGTTCTTTTTTCGTGATTTAACCTTTCAATTCTCGAGGCTTTCAAAGAAAAGATAGTTTGATAATGGCGTCCGTTTATCGAGCCCAAAGAGAACACAAGACTTATATACAAATTGACATTTCGTTAAAATAACAACGAATAAGAAAGCTTACTAGTACAGTTTGAGTGTTAAGACTTTCCCTTGAATTCATATATTCCATCGTGATTGTTGGCGGGTCTTAATTGTCGTGTATTAAGACTATCAAATTATAACATTTATATGCTCCTATTCGCTACACTAAAAAGAGTAATAAGGAGGTAAGAATAGGGTCGAACCCACGAGAAGGCGGTTTGTTAATTCTAGCCTAATTACAAATGAGAAAGTTACTATTTATTATCAAATCTATAATAGAACAAGGGGAGGTTTGATGTTGAGAAATATCACAATTGAGTCAAAACAAACAAGTAACAAGAGCAATTGACAAGTAAAGAGATAGTTTGAGAACGATTTGTTAATAATAAGTTTATAAACTTGGTTAATTATGAAATCCTCTTCTCCATCGGCATTTATCATCGCTAAACTTTTCTAATTAGCCTTAACACCTACTGCAACAAATATTCAAGAAAAGGATAATCTAATCCTAAACATAACATCAAAGCATATAATCTAATAGAAGCGGTTAAATTCAATATGAATTGAGCATGAAGAATAAGAAGATAATAGGGCATGAACGAGACTAATAAACGCAATTAGTCACTAAACACAAGTTTTTGCCTTAATCAACAACAATTCCCATAAATCCTCATGAATAAAGTTGCTAATTTTGCCACTTAAAGAGAAAATTGTAAGCAATCTAGTCACAAAACTACTCTAGCATCAAATTAATTGAATAATGACATGTTGATCAAGCATAATCATTAAGAAATCAATAATAAGCATTAATCACAAGGCTAAAACAAATTAACGTAAAATAGAAGAGAGTAATTATAGCTCACAATGCTTTCATAGAGAAGATTTAATCTAAATTAATCAAGAAAATTGGATTAGCCACTCATAATTACTTTAAATATTCACTAATTTTTAAGAGAGAGAACTAATTACCTACAATAATGATTAGATGTCCTTAATTAAACCTAGGGAGTATATATAAGATGTTTTAATCTCCCCTCTTAAAATGAAATAAAAACAAAAATTAATAAAGAGAATTGAGTTCCGCGCACCCCACGAGTGCAGGTCAATGAGTGCGCAAAAGGAGTGGTGCGCGCGTGCTAGGGGGTGCGCACGATGCGCGTAACATTCTGCCAGCCGTTCTTGTAAAGGACATATCTCATTCGTTACTTGGTTAAATTGAGCTTATGACCTGGCGTTGGAAAGGTATTGAGATGAACTATCACCTCCACTTGGTCTCACATCCAACGGAGCTCTAGAACTTGAGATATATCCCTTCAAAGTTGACCTTGTAAAAATGAGATTCCAAATGTTGCAATTCTTTGATTTTTGGTTCATTTTCCTTAGTTTCCAGGCTTCCCTTTGACCTTGATCCTTGAGTGATGCATTCCCATGACTTGACTCTTGGAATTCACTTTGACTTTTGGTCCTCAGGTTTGACTTTGACCTTGACGTGACTTGAAATTGACTTTGACCACGTAAAGTAAGATAATTAGCCCTAACCACTTGTTTGCTCTCGAATTCCCTAAACTCACCTAAAGCGATGTCAAAACACAAGTTTCTAAGGCTAATATCCCGCTTTTAATACCGTATAAACGTGTCTCATCAACTCCCCCACGCTGAGACTTTTGCTCATCCCGAGCAAAACTTGAGTTTCTTCATAAAGTAGACTCAGCTCTCTTCCCTCACTCGCCTTCCTACTTATAATAACTCCCTTAACTAAATCATCCCTATCCCACTTCTCCCTTCTTATACCTCTCTCGAGTCCTCACTTGATGGTCCACCTATTACCCCTCTTATCTCCAATCTCCCTCGACTAGCATCCTCCTATCAAATCTTTTTTAACTTATCACCATGATGCAGGGGTGCGAGCACCTCCCTAATCATACCTTAACGCCTAGTGAACGCCCTTGATAGCCATATGACTTTTGAAAGCCCGGATGTGAACCAGAGGACTTTCGGTGCCCTTGAATATGGGCAAGTCTGTAAGCCAGTTTGTTTGGGAGCTCGTCGTGGATGCTCTTGTGGATGATCTGATTCTCCGTGTGTATGGAGTAGCCTTGTGCTGCAGTTAGGCGCTCCTCCATAGTCTGAAATTTCTTTGCATTGCGGTCTGCCTCGTCCTTAAGGCGTAGTTCATTGTTTGCGGTCATCGCCTTCTGAAAGGCGGCCATTTGTTCGACCATGGTAGAGAGGGCGTCGATCATTGCTTAAAGCTCTTGGATTTGCTGTTGATGTTGAGGCATGATGCTCGGGTTGGTACCTTCTGCAGATCATTAGTTTTAGTACCAAGATCAAGACTCGACTCACGCAAACTTTGACTCGACCTAGACAAAATCGGAAAGGATTTGGGCAAAGACGCGTTGACACGTTTGACTCCGAGAGAAAAAGTTTTAAAATCGAATCACATTGGCCCAAATTGATAGTTTGTCGGTTAAGGCCAATCGTTAGATTACGACGAAATTTTTTGAAAATCGGGCCGATTTGATTATAGACCACTCAGACCGATGATGGTTTAGAAATGGATCGAAAATGTTTTGCTTATTTTTGTTGCATTTGTTTAAAAGGAATCTGGCCAAAATGGCGATAAGCCAATTGGTCCAGGTTGAAAGCCACTGGAGCGAGTTGACCATTCCCGGGTTTTAGTTTTCGAAAAGACCGAAAGTTCGGGCCGAAACTATATGTTAATCGGGCCGAGAAATAAAAAAATAGCGACCCGGGATAATAGTGTTTATTCTC
>JAUEKU010000008.1:1020757-1030771 GCA_032274805.1 Gypsophila paniculata
TGTCCAGGAAATGGGGAAAAGTCGAGCTGCAGCTTTTTCTGTGGGTTTACAGGATATTGATGAAGGAGATTATGTTACTACATTTTCTGATACAGTGGATTCTGTCGAAGCAGATGGTACTGAAACCTCACACCCTGAAGGTAAGCCTGCTTTATTTCGTCCAGTTAGGTTTATCATTGCCCTACATCCTCTAGTGGGGTACAGAATTGTATCTGCTTTCTTGCCCGTGTGTACACTTTACATTTGTGATTATAGTTTTCTTATCCACTGTGCCGTTTTTATGACCTAACCGCCATTGTACTATGCTCGTCCACATTTCAATCTTTCTATTAGGGATATGAATTACTTTCAAATGGGGTTATATCATCTTGAATTACGAGTTGTATCGCTTAATATAAAATAATATTATGCTACTTGTACCCTTATCAATCTCTCTGTAGCTAAGCTTCGTAGTATTCAAGAATTAAGAAGCTTATATAGGTCTATTTACAAGAATCTCTTAGAAAGAATGCAGTATTGTCTTGGCGGATGGTGATAGGTTTAAGATGCCCATTCCTTATATCCTTCATTTAGGTAGTTTTCATTAAGCTACATAGAGTAACTTAAAAGTTATTGACTCTTGGATGTTCAACCCATTGCAGCGAAGGATTGCCAGAGCAGTATACCTCATTTATAAATGCTCTCATAAAAGATCGTCTTGGTTCACTGAACTTTTTCTACATGTCTGTGTTTCTAGTGTGTGTATTTCCCATTAGTTTCTGTGTCTTTGTGAGTGATTTTACTTTATACGGAGTAATTTTTCTTTTTATCTTGCTTACGTGTTGTGTATCATATGACGTCACGTTATCCTTAGGTATCAGAACAAGCGCTGTGTCTAATGGAGCTGGTCCGAGAGACACAATTGCAAGCTTATTAGCTTCGCTGATGGAAATAGTGCGGACAACAGTTGCATGTGAATGTGTGTATGTTCGCGCAACGGTAATCAAGGCATTGATCTGGATGCAAAGTCCTCATGAAAAATTTGATGAACTAAAATCCATTATTGCATCGGAGCTATCAGATCCTGCATGGCCAGCAGCATTATTGAATGATGTTCTCCTCACTCTACATGCTCGATTTAAGGTTAGATATCATATGCTCATTGTTTTATTAGCAGAATTTCCTGCATCTGAAATGCTCAAGGTAGCACATATGCTCATTTTTTTTTTTTTTTTTCTTGCGTTGTAGTTGAAGAAAAACTTCCTTCTGAATATTCTTTTTTCTGAAGGAGTTTTATTTTGGCTAGTTGGTGACCGTATTTCATTTGATTGCAGGCTACTCCTGATATGGCTGTGACTCTGCTTGAAATTGCTCGTATATTTGCCACTAAAGTTCCTGGGAAGATAGATGCAGATGTTCTACAGCTTTTATGGAAAGTAAGTCTTAACTTCTAAATTAGGCACTTACTCGAATTCTGTGCAAATGAAACATGCGTGTGCACTTTTATGCAGAGTGTTGTGTTATGTGTTGAACCCTGGTGTTACGAGATGATGTATTGCTGCATCCTTAACAAATTGCAAGCTTTTTGTATCCCCCCGAGGGAGAAGGGGGGTGTTATATAAAATTGAATTATCAACTTGTAGAAAAGTCACATCGTGGCAGACCATATTTGCGATCCCCGAACCTTCACTGGGGGTGTCCAACACAGTTTGGTTTACCAAACCGCTAATTCAGTTTCGCAAACCTAAGCATTGGTTTGTCAAAATCCAAAAACTAACCCAAATCGTTTGAAACAGCTAGAAAAGATGTTTGAAACGGTTACAGCTCTTTAGTTATGTACCAATTTGTTACAAGTGACACTCTTGCCAATTTGGCAAACACTCTCCAATTTGTTACCGATTTGGTAATTTGGCCATGGAGAATTCTCAGGCTAGATTATGCTCTTGAGCAACTTTTCCTCAGTTATTTCTGAGTTGTTTCTGGCCAGGAGTTGGTTTACGTTTGGTTTTGTTTCAGAAAGTCTCCTTGCCAGCAGTTGCTAGTTGGAATCATTTCTATGATACTGAGTGTGAAAAACTTATCTTGATGCTCTTATGCGTCCCTACCACTTTGATCAACTCGATATCTCATGTTATTGTCAATTCGCTGATGTCCAGTGTGTTACTCGTTTGGTTTATAATGTAATTAGCTGGCTGGCTATGTGCTTCTGGACATTACCGTCTTTTAATTGATACAGACGTGTCTTGTTGGGGCTGGGCCTGATGGCAAACACACTGCTTTGGAAGCAGTGACAATAGTTCTTGATCTACCTCCTCCACAACCAGGGTCGATGGCAGGGATTACCTCTGTTGATAGAGTATCAGCTTCTGATCCAAAGTCAGCTTTGGCTCTACAAAAACTAGTCCAAGCAGCGGTGAGCAAAAAAAGTTGCCATTCAGTTTTCTCGTTTTGATCCAAGCCTCAAGTTTGTTGTATTTTGTTATATTATGTCTCAACTTGTAGTCATGCAGGTTTGGTTTCTTGGGGAAAATGCAAATTATGCTGCATCTGAATATGCATGGGAATCTGCTACTCCACCAGGCACTGCTTTAATGATGTTAGATGCTGATAAGATGGTTGCTGCTGCCAGTTCTCGCAATCCCACACTGGGGACTGCATTAACTCGACTTCAAAGGTGTGCTTTTAATGGAAGCTGGGAGGTATGTTCCACTTAATTTTTTAAAATCCACGAATTTGATCTAGTAGGTGCATGGCAGTTTTTATGTAATCGAAATCAGATGACTTGCTGAAAAGAGTGAATGATAGTTACGCCCGTATCTTTTTCCAAATGTAAAAGAAAGCATTTCTCCGTCTGGAGGTGGGAGGGTATGGTTGGGGATGTATGCTAAAGTATGTTAAACCTTTGAGAGGTCTATTGTTGAAAATTTATCATATTGTAATGGTGTTCATTTCTTCTTTCCTCTGCCTCCTCCTTAACAGGTACGGATGATTGCCGCACAGGCATTGACAACATTGGCTATCAGATCCGGCGAGCCATACAGACTCCAGATTTATGAGTTCTTAAACGCTTTAGCACAGGGTGGAGTGCAGGCTAAGTTCTCTGATTTGCATGTTAGCAACGGTGAAGATCAGGGGGCAAGTGGTACTGGACTTGGATCCCTGTTAAGTCCCATGATTCAAGTTCTAGATGAAATGTATAAAGCACAAGATGAACTGATCAGGTGACGGCCTGTTTGATAAATAATTAAAAAATAATTAAGATTTTGTGTTTGTTTTTAGTTAGTGTCTGTGTTCTTACATCTCTTTTAAGAGATAAATTTCAATCCTGAAAGAGGTATCCGTCTTTACAGAGACATAAGGACCCATGACAATGCAAGTAAGGACTGGATGGATGAAGAACTCAAGAAACTGTATGAGACTCATGAGAGACTTCTAGATCTTGTCTCATTATTTTGTTATGTTCCGAGAGCAAAGTATCTTCCTTTGGGACCAATAAGGTATGCTTTTAGGGACTCAACATTTCATCAATGTTATGATAAGAACGCTGGACTTTCTTGTTTCATATGACTCTGCAAGATGATGACCAACAACATTGAATAGAATACGAGAATGTTTGAAATTGTGGTGGGGTAAGGATATTTGGGTTGGGGGCAAAAATAATACTCCGTAGAATTTTTTGAGGGGAAACATAAAATGGTTCACTTCTGTAGCTTCAACTGTTGACATGTAGTACCAAGGTTCTCACTAATGTAACAAGGTGCTGTTATGTAATTTAAGGTGAAAATTGTATTCCCTCTGTTGCATAAAGGCTGAGCCATTTGACTTTTAAAGGTCAAATTTTTAAAACTGGCCTTAAATATGTTAAAATTTATTTAAAAAATGAGTAATAATCTGATATCAAAATATTTATATTTACTATCAAAAATCTCTAAAAAAATATATCTTTAAAAAAATCTTGGTCAAAGTGTTGTCTAGGAGGTCATTTAAAGTCAAACGGAGGGAGTATTGATAAATTCCTTGAAGAAACCTTATTGCTCCTATTCCTATGCCAACAGTTCATAACAGTTGCTCATATGTGCTTTCTGTGATCTCTATGCATCATGCTTTCTAAAGAGGTACCTTTTTAGATAAGTCCAAACATTTTTGGCTTCTGATCCTTCTTTGGTGTTAGCAGTAAATGTTCATAATACTGGGTAATTTTGATTTGTTCATCATTGGTGTTTTGTATTTGCCCTTTGTTTTGGTCGTCTTTTTGTTTTAACTAATTGTGGTTCATCCTCTATCACAGTGCAAAACTCATTGACATATATCGTGACCGGCATAATATAAGTGCATCAGCTGGTTTGAGTGATCCGGCTGTTTCAACTGGGATTTCAGACCTTATTTATGAATTGAAAGAGACACCTACCGAATCTGATGGACTTGATGATGACCTTGTCAATGCATGGGCAAGTAACCTTGGTGATGATGGCTTGCTGGGAAAGAATGCACCGGCAATGAGTAGGGTCAGTGCTTTCGTTCCAATTTATGTGCCACTAGCTTCGATCACGCAAATTCAGGGATGTAGACATTTAAAGGATGACACATAATTAATGGATGTAGAGTCTACTGATCACCATGTTCTCTTTGTTTTGCATTCAATGTTTTGCTTAAAAGTTTGAGTGCATCGCAATTCCCATGGTATTAAATCGCAGTCATGTCAATGCACTGTGAGAGAATTACAAATGCTTGAAGGTTTACTTGACCACACTTTTAGGCGGTATGGGCCACATATATGATATATGGCGCAACGACCAAGATTAGGCTCGATGACAGATTCCGAGATTAAATCTCAATCCGATATGTAATACCGTGTTCATTTTCACAAATGGGAAGATGTATCTACTTTAGAAGTGAAGCAAGGTCTGGATGTCTAAAATCGTCGAGATGGTCATGCTGGCTATCTGGTAGCTAACCTGAAAAAGAAGAAATCTTCATTCTTTATTGCTTTGTGCCGTTTTGCGTCCGTCAATTGTTTGAAGTTCCCATGCCTTTTCATTTTATGACATTATTTTTTGCCCTAATTTCTGTTATCATGACCTCCTCATCCAAGATTGCACAATGCATGTGCTAGGTCAATGAATTTCTATCTGGCATGGGAACTGATGCTCCTGATGTTGAGGAAGAAAATGTTACTGCTAGACCTTCAGTGGGTTACGATGATATGTGGGCAAAGACACTTTTAGAGCCCACAGAAGTTGAGGTAGTCGTCTGAACATGCTTTTAACTTCTTGTTCTCTTAGGATATATGCTGTTTTTGAAGGACATTATTCATGTACAGTATTTCACCACTCAAAAATTCATCTGTTAGTGTCACATGAAAACATGGATGGCTATTTGATTGGTTTTTATGAGTGTAGACTTGTGTGACACCCTATGTTGTGGCATAATACTCTCTTCTCGAGCTCCTCCCCCCACCCTCCTTTTTTTTTCCCTCTTACTGTTCTTTTTGTATTTTCGGACGATGTGTTGATTCTCATAGTTCAACACTTTTGAGCTTTCAGGAAGATGATGTGAGATCATCTGGATCATCTTCTCCAGACTCTGTTGGAACTTCTATATCATCGCATTTCGGAGGAATGAATTACCCATCATTATTTAGCTCGAAACCATCTCATGGGGCTTCAAAATCATCAGTATGTAATCGAAATTGATTCCGAGTTTTTCCTCATCTCTCTTTCTAGTCTTTCTTTCATTCATGTTGTCACGTATACATTGATGATACGAACTACTGAAAACTGTAAAGAGATTTTCTTGATAAATCATCGTCATTATCCATCACCTCTCTAGATGGTCTCCATCCAAGGGGTTATGAGGGATGGACAGGAGCAACCTTATTTGTGCAGAAGATTGTTTTGTTTCTTCTTTTTGTTGATGAGTTTTGATCTCTTGCTATATGGACTGGAAATATTTTTTTTTTACTAAGAATCCTCTATCTTGCAGGAGAAGGCTTCTAGCAAGTATTCCATGGGTGGTAACTCGTCCTTCTATGAGGGTTATGCCTCTCCGGTCAGTCATTACCGATAATTCATCCAGTTTGATTTGATCTCTCTCTTTACATTATCTGATTCCTTATCATCTTCAGGTTAGAGAAGAGCCGCCATCTTACAGATCACATTCCTTCGAGGAAGATGACTCATTTGTGAATCCCTTAGCCGGCCCTGGTTCACGTAGCTTTGGATCCCAGGATGATGATAGAAGTTCTTCTGGGAACCCCCAACCTGGAACGGCTCTATATGATTTCACAGCTGGTGGAGATGACGAGGTAAACTCTGTGGTTTGACCTCACCTGTTTGTTCCTGTATTTTGCTCTCAATTTGTAGCATGTTTATAAGGTGTTTAAGCTGTAAAACTCTCTTCCTTTTTTTTTCCGTGATAACAATGTGAATTCAGTGATTTGACCTCAAGTGGTAAAAGACGTGTCCTTTAAAGAGTTTTCCTTTTCTTTTAAAGTTTTATCCTATTCATTCACTGTGCAAAGATGCCACAATCCACATTCTAGCCATGTATGGTTAATTAATGTATTTTATTTTGATCTCCTGTTTCTTGCAGTTAAATCTAACTGCTGGCGAGGATGTTATGATAGAATATGAAGTGGATGGCTGGTTTTATGTAAGTAATACCGGAACCTTTACATCTCTCATGTAGGCATTTACTGTCTGATAATAAGGGATGGTTTGTTGCTGGTTGGCAGTTACGTACCTGTGTCGTACACGGGTACGCAATGCAGAATCTATTGATGGTTCATCTTGCCATTTGCTTTCTTCTGTTCCTTTTACTTTTGATTTGAGAGGGTATTCGGGATTTCGGGCATGGGCGATATTTACGGGACCTTAGGATTCAAACTTTCTCTGTAATGTGAGATGGCCTGTGTTACATGTTATGTCAATTTGTTTAATCAATCTCAATCAGAAGGAAAAAGTGTGATCCAGAAACCTTGAAATAGAACACTCTGATTAAATAACCCAGTTTGAGTGATACTCCGGTCTAAGTCTGATCACAAAACCCGATAATTGTTCTTCAAAGGGATTGGGATAATTTGTAACTATTAAGTTAGGACTTTCTTTTCTTCAATGTGGAGTATTATTTTTCCTATCAAAAAAAGTCTGATGACAAAACCATCCATAAAATCCGAGTAGAAAAGCGAGATTTAAATTTCAAATTCTCTTGAAATCATTCTCGAAACCAAATAAGAAAGCCAACCAAGCCTGATTGAAGTCGACTCAGAATTATTTATAAGTTATAACCATATCCAAGCTGAACTCGATTAAATTTGCCATCGCTTGCTACTGTAAGCCTTGGATTTACGGTTGTTCTTTGATTATTAAGAAATAAGAATTTTTACTAATTTTCTATCATGTTTCCTGATCTTCAATTGGTAATGAACGCATGCTGTTGTGTCGTTCTGCTGCATCTGACTTCCATGCATTTATTCAAACATCATCAAAAATTCTCGTCTACGCATCTGCTGGTCATCATGCCAAGTGTCTGATTTTTTTGCCTTTGATTTGCAGGTAAAGAAAAAACGTCCTGGTAGAGACGGAAAGATGGCTGGCTTGGTACCGGTGCTGTATGTCAGTCAGTCTTGATCCTGGCTATTCTTTGTAAGTAGGCTAATAATTTTTCCTTGCATTATTATACGTCATTACCAGACAGCGGCTGCTCACACTCTGATTGACCACGATAAAGTTGTTGCTGAACCTACGGCCATTGAATCGCGAAAGAGACGACAGCTCTGTTATTTAAGGTTTATGAAGAGGAGTCTTTTGCCGATTGATGAATCACAGTGATCAAATCTATGGTTTTGATACCAGACACGTTCTTATGATTTTTATTTTTTATTTTTTATTTTTTTATTCTTTGAGCTTGCGATTTTTGTAGTGTTCCAGCTCACAAGCAGAATAAAAAAGCTAGCTCAGTTCTTCGCTGAGTTCAGCTGTCAATTTTTGGTGACATCGAGTTATAGCATTCTTTCCTGTTGCATCGAGTGTGAAATTTTATGCGCTGTCTTTTCTGTTACATCGATAAGAAACTTTGGCACTAACGATCTCTTTTTCAATTGCATTACGTTGGATGTGCACGTAATTCTCTTCCAATTTGAGATCAGCCATTAGTTGATAGTCTTGAAAGCTGTTTCAAATCTTACGATTTCGATTCAAACTTTCGTTACGTTCATTTCCCATATGAATTCTTACTCTTTTAAGTGTCATGTCTGCAAGGGACAAAGATAAGCCAGTGGCAGTATTCATTGATGCAAGTTGAAATGAGCATCCTTATTTCGTTTCGAGCAAGGATGCAGGTTTTTGTTTGTTGATTTTAGGAGTTTTTTGTCAATAACTACCTAACATTATGCCCATTTGTCAAACAACTACCTAACTTTTTCGTTTTAAATCATAACAACCTAAGTTTTATACTTTTTTGTTGATTACTACCAAATTCTATTTTCCGGTGATTTTTGGGTCAATCTCCGACGGAAAAATAACCGGAAAAAATTCTTAAAAAAAAGGGAATTACGAAGGAAT
Organism: Gypsophila paniculata; assembly: GCA_032274805.1. Taxonomy (NCBI): domain Eukaryota; kingdom Viridiplantae; phylum Streptophyta; class Magnoliopsida; order Caryophyllales; family Caryophyllaceae; genus Gypsophila; species Gypsophila paniculata. Next base: position 1,029,298 of record JAUEKU010000008.1, read on the forward strand.
AGAGGAGGGGTTGGATGAGAATGGGTGGAGGTTAAATCAGGGAAGAGAAAAGAGGGGACAAAGTTGGGAGAAGCCCAAAGAGGAAGAGACAAAATAAAAAAGAGGAAGCCCAGCCCAAGAAGGTAACCGACTAAAGGCTGTATCCTTGGAGTAATAATAATAAGAAGAAGAAGAGGGTGCTATATAAAGAGGCCAACAAACAGCCGAAGTAGGGGTGCTGCTGTTGTTCTCATCCCCCCTCTCTCTCTCTCTATTGTACTTGGGTTTAATATTAGGGTTTGCCTCAAGAGCACTCAATACTGAAATAGGATCCGATTAAATTGGGGCGGATTGAAGTGAGAAATTAGGGTTAGAGAAGTAGGAGGATGGGGACAGAAAGAAAGAGGAAGGTGAGTCTGTTCGACGTGGTGGACGAGTCAGGCAACAAGCTCACCAAATCCACCAACGGCAACATGCTCAACACCCCCAACAACCTCAATCCCTGGAACCTGCGTCCCTACTCTGCTCGCTTCTTCGAGATTCTTGAGAAGCGTAAATCATTGCCTGTTTGGCAGCAGAAACTTGATTTCTTACAGGTCCTCCACTCTCACCAGACCATCATCCTTGTCGGTGAAACCGGTAGTGGTAAAACCACCCAGGTTCGTTTCCCCTCTCTCCTTCTCTCTTTCCTCTTTCTTTTCTTTTCTTTTCTTACACACCAGACCATCATCCAATACCTGCATAGCATTTCTCATACAACCCCATTCTATTTATCCACACCAACCTACCTTTCCATCTTTATATTTGTCCCAATTACGATTAGGTTCTGATTGGCACTCAGTTTCAAGGACACTATATTATGTACATTTGCCATTAACCTATACTCACCGCTAGTGTCTCCCATTTTCTCCGCTTCAAATTGCCATTGTAGCATGTGTGTGGCCCACCCCCATAAGGCCCATGTGGACTTGACACCATCCCCACCTCCCTCCCGTATATCACTGGCCGTCCCTCTTTCCCAGATGCCGCGGGGCTAATGGCCTATCCGATTACTTATTCCCCTTTATTTCTCAATAGTGTGTCTAAATTAATAACTTCTTTCTCTTAGGGTACTCATAATTACAAACCTTGATAAACCCCCGGGAATACTCTCATTTTATTTCTACTACCTATAAGGATCTTGGTTGTCGAATTGCTTGTCATGTAACTGTTCAAAGGTGTTAACTTTGGACCAGAATGACAAATTTGTATTAGAGCTCATGGCCCCTGGAATACTTACTGAGACTATCTCGGTTTCTTTTCAAGGAGTTCACCACATAGTTGGTGGTGATTATGCTCAGTGTTTCATCTGACTTACGATGTACTTGACTTTGCTCTTATCACATTTTCAGATTCCTCAATTTGTCTTGGAAGCAGTCGAGCTAGAAACTGCCGATAGACGTAAAAAGATGATGGTTGCTTGTACTCAGCCTCGTAGAGTTGCTGCAATGTCAGT
>JAUEKU010000008.1:1071162-1084753 GCA_032274805.1 Gypsophila paniculata
GGCCCGACGGGCCGGGCCGACTATATCGCGGCCTGGAACTGGCCCGTCCAGTGGACGGGCCGGGCCGGGGCGCCCCGTTGAGTTGGCCACCTCTAGTGAGAATTAACATTAATGATATAGGGCACAACCGTACAAGTAGACTTGGCAAATGAGTTACTTGGCTCGGGTCGCTTTGGGTCGGGTCATTTCGGGTAAACAATTATTGGATCATTTTTGGGGTCGGGTCATTTCGGGTCGTTTTGGGTCATTTCGGGTCAAAATTTTATCTATAATTAGTTATCTTAAGCATATTATTGACTCTATCGAGTCCGTTTTGGGTCGGGTCTATCGAGTCATTTTCGGGTTTTAGTTTCGGGTTTGGGGTCAGCTTTATCAGGTCGGATCATTCGGGTGGGGTCAGCTTTGCCAAGTCTATGTACAAGTGATTTTTTTAAACAAAATATATAAACGAAACAAAAACAAGGTATAACATTAAGAATTTCCCTTTATTATTTTACCTATAACAATACTCTCTCCATTTCATTGATAATGCCTCATAGGGTATGACACAAGTTTTAAGAAAGTAGGAAAAAGCGAGGATATAATGGTATTTTTCAACTATATAGAAGGTGTGTATGGAAAAATGTGAAAAAGCAAAGCTATTTTGATCTTTTTCAATGATAAAAGTTGATGAATATAGAAATAGAGCTAAATGAATAAAATTGTTAATTAAAAAAAAAAGTGATGTTAAACAAGTGAAATGGAGAAAGTACAATATAACCGTATGACAATTTCGGAAAACTTCAAATTTCACAAGAGTAGCGAATAGGTCCTCAAAGTGTCAAATTTGGGGATCAATCGGATACCAAGTAGTCTCCTTAGTTACGGTGACCCACAACACCCTCAATTCCCCCAAATTTCATCGGCCGCCGCCGCCACCGCAACAACCACCGTAACCATGTGGAGGAACTCCCTGAGATTGTCATCAAAGAGAGTAAACCACCACCACCTCCTCACAAACCCTAATTTCACAAATCATCTTCACCACCACCCTAATTCAATTTATTCTCCCCAATTGAACATCTTAGAATCTAGATTTGCTCCTCTTTCTCAATTGTACTCTTCTACTGTCCCTCCACCTTCTCCTCATCCTCTCAAATTTGGCCTTTCTAGTATCGGTGCCGCTTCGTCGAGTTCCGTCTTGAATCATCTCGCTGCTGCTGCTTCTCATTATGGTCGCTGTTATTGGGACCTCTCTAAAGCCAGACTTAGGTACGATTTAACACTTGTGCCATGGTTATTTCCGTACGGTGATCGCCTTTTGATTGACGCTTATTGTGACTATTTTAAAACCTTTAGAAAGTAGTACTCCTTCGATTCGTTTTGCGTGTATGACAGTCTCATGTGAGCATTTGTGAATCGTGATTAGTGTAATCTTTTGTGTTGAGTTGCTTATAGTACCGAGAAATTGATTTGCTTGTATAGAAAGATGAAATATATTTTTGCTTATTTGCATTAAATGGTACTCCCTCCATTTCATTCATAAAGCCCCATAGGGGTTTGGCACGGGTTTTAAGAAAGTGGGAAAAAGTGAGGGTATAATGTTATTTTCAAATAATATGTAAGTTGTGTGTATGGAAAATTGTGAAAAAGTAGGATTATTTTGCTAATTTTCAATGAAAAAAGTAGATGAATTTGGAAATGGGGCTAAATGAGTGAAATTGTCAAAAAAAGAAAGTGGGGCTAAATGAATGAAATGGAGGGAGTATGAGTTGATGATGATAATGTTGAGTTGTGAGGTGTAATTACGGTGTAGCGGAGGGGTTTTAAGTGTCGTTTATAATGGAAGACTAACTATTCTATATTCCTTAGCTTGGGATACGGTCAAGGAATCAAATGAATCAATATATTGTATGCGCTTCTTGTATTACGAAGTAGTAGTCGGGATACAATTTTTGATGAAAATAACCGTTGTGGACTGGACATATGGGCACCGCTGTATATCCTATGTAGGGCTATAGGCAGGACTCTTCGTGGCAACTGGCATCGTTGTTTTGGGTTCGTTTTGTTTCGTTTCTGTCGTGAGTTGCGCAGCCTGTGCATCACATCTATGGTCGCCTAAAATAACTACCCCGTCTTTTACATCCTATTCATTACACAATGATTGGAGTTGGAGGAGCCGAAAAGCTTTCTTCAGGAGAATTACTGAGTAACAAAGGTGTAATTTTGTGTTGAATTACGTGGTTGTGACTTGGTTGTAAGAAGAGAATCTAAGTTTGGTATTGGGAGCTGTGAATTGTACCATTTGTTTTGTGATATGATTTCGGAATTTGGATTACCACTAGCCAAGCTAGTGATATGTTCTGTCAACATGTGCCCCTCTGGTCTGACTTTTTAACTATGTGACTAACTTTTGTATTGAAAGAAGCTTTGTTTTTCAGCTGAATTTTGGCATAGGTTTATTTGGGCTGGTTTGATTTGCTAAAAATTATTTAAAGGCTTCATAATTATTGGGCTATTTTTCAAAGGCGTGATAGTTCTTCCTAACAATCCAATGGCCTTTTAACCATAATGTATAAGTTAAATTTGCTGAGCAAGACTGTATTTGAACCATGATAATGTTCCATAATGTAGGATACAAAAAAGCATAATGTTCCATATTGCAATACCCTCTTTGTGGGATACAGAAAAGCTGACCATCTCCTGTTTTCTAGTAACTTATCAAGATACAGATGATCTATTTCGACAAACAAAGAACTTGTTGGGATGCCATCTTTTCTACTTAAGTATTACTCCCTGTAACTATTGGCAAAGATTGTGTTTTTAGGTGATACTTAGATTTAAGTTTTAAACATGATTGTTGACTTGAGTTTTTCAAAGTTTGCTAATTGAAGTCCTAGGCTGCAAACATTTGTATAATTGTAGTATGTACTAATTAGATTAATAATACTGCAATGCAATGTCCCTCTAGTAGTCTGCTAGATGTTGTTGTCTGTTGCTAGCTCATTGTTTAAACCAGTATGGTTATTTGCTGGGGTTTTGATGGGAGCTGATAAGGAATCCAAACATGCTCAGGGTTAGGAGTAAAATTCTTTTGAAAGGCAAAGGCTGTTCCGATTAATAGTGATACAGTAAAAGGTTTCTTTCATACATCATACATGGATAACCAACAGTCCCCTCCTGCACATCTTTAGGCTATGGAGTATTCATGTAAAAGGATATGGTTATAGGTGTGTATGTGTCTATAATTACGGGAATAGTATGTGGGCTGAACTCTCTTTTGTGTCAGCAGACAGCAGCTACCCATCCTTGTTGTTACGCTTTGTTTTCTTGTGTTTTTGGAGAGGTCGGAGTGTTACCTAGGTTATGCTGTTGATATAAAATTCTACTTACAGATATCACTTATGATAAATTTTGCTCCGTCTGATGTTTTTTGGTTAAATATTTTTGTGTACCTCAGCATGCTAGTAGTTGCTACTTCAGGGACCGGATATGTTCTTGGCAGTGGCCAGGTCATTGATTTCGCTGGTCTTTGCTGGACTTGTGCTGGTACAATGATGGTTGCTGCTTCTGCCAACTCTTTAAATCAGGTTAGCTATAATGTTCCAATATTCCTAAGCTACAAAAGCACATGAAATCGTGTCATTCTTTCAGTTCTAGCTACCTGCATGTGCAGAGGTATTGGTCGTGACGATTCTTGTTGACTTGTCCCCTTGATGGGTACCAGTGATGGTGATTTCAAATACTGATGTAGCTGTGCATTGTGTTTAGGTTTTTGAAGTAAAAAATGATGCCTTAATGAAGAGAACTATGAAGAGGCCGTTACCGTCAGGGCGTATGAGTGTTTTACACGCTGCCAGTTGGGCATGTTCAATGGGGGTAGCAGGAACTGTTTTGTTAGCTTGTAAGGTGGGTAACTGGTTTAGTTTTGCCCTGTGAACTTAAAAATCTACTCTATATGAGTTGAGAGACTAACATCGGCAATCCTGCCGCAAGGTTCTTGCAGGCTAATGCCTTAGCAGCTGGACTAGCAGCTTCAAATCTCCTTCTCTACGCATTTATATACACTCCGCTGAAGCAATTACACCCTGTAAATACATGGGTTGGAGCTGTTGTTGGAGCTATTCCACCACTTCTAGGGTATGGCTTTCAGTAATGCTTGAAATGATGCTGCCAAAGGCTGACCCATAATCGTGGGGCGCCCTCACTTTCTCTTTGCAAAACAGTGTTTATTCTGATTAACTGCATTTCGATGATTGTGGATGAGATCATTTGTTTTCCTGCATTATCTTCCTGTATTTAAGTAGTTGAATTTTTCAAATAGATGGCTTGTTATCTTCTTTTAATCGCGCATGCTATTTTAAATGTGTATCATTGATGAAGGGCTGTTGGTGTGATGGTGTCTTGTTTCGACAGTGATTCTGCTAAATCAGTGGTGGGCTTGTACCACCATTCCACATTTATGCATGCATAAGCATAGGGCAGTGGCCACTAGACCCCATGCATGCCCATGGGATCTTTCAAGGGGTACTGGGGTCTGAAAACCAACACCCATCCTATTTTAGAGGTTTGTAGAAGTAGAAACTGAACTGTCAGTGATAGGAATCTCTCCAAGTCTCCATTCTACTAGGCGTCGGGACTTAAAAAACACTATAGGTCGCTTTCGGTCGTCAGCTCTGGAGCTGAACAAATACTAAAACTCATTTATTATAGTAAACCGACTCAGATTTCAGCCCTAATCACACATATTATTAACTTCTTGCTCGTTTTATTTCCCTCTTTTGCTCCCATATTTTGCATCCATTAGGTATGCTTCTTCCGTTGTTGCTCATTGTCTTATGTGTCAAATTTTGTGAGCGTGTCATCTTGTTGCATAGTGTAAATAGTTTATTTACTATTTTGAATATGATCATTCTTGGATTTATTGCAAATTTGCCTGCAAGCATGTTGCATGCAAGCTGTTTGTTCAGTACTGTCACTTGCAATCTGTCGCTGTTTTTAGTTTATTTTGTCATCTTGGACTCCATAGTGCTCTCTCATTTTTTTTTTTTCCGTTTAGGCTTACCAATATCTAGGTTCCCTGTATTGCAAGTTATTACTTCGTTAACTATATGTTGAGTCAGTGGTTGTTCACTTATTTCCATTAGCAATATCGCTGCAGAAGTGTTTTCAATGGCAATTTTTCATGCCAATGAAGACAGTTCAAACTTTTGATTTTAACATTATAATTAAGTGCCATTGGGCATGGCGTATTGATGCCTTACTTAATGTAGTACACTTATCAATCTGTTCCATATGCACCTATTAGTTCGTCGGTGGTTGTGCAAGTGTTTGAGATTGGGTTGCTATTGATATTTATGTGCCCCGAAAATGTGGTTTATGGCGAGGGGATGAGTAGGGGAACATGTTACATTGTGTAGAGAATTGGAGGGGTTATTGTGAGTGAATTGGTAGCCTATGCCATAATTTTTTATATTGAAGTTAGAGGGAGCTTATATGTCGCCATGATGTTTCTCTAACATGCTGATGTTTGCCTTGCAGGTGGGCTGCAGCTTCTGGTGAGGTTTCTCTTAATGGGATGATTCTCCCTGCTGCACTCTATTTTTGGCAACTTCCCCACTTTATGGCTCTTGCATTCTTGTGTCGAGATGATTATGCTGCCGGAGGGTATGCGAACTGAAATTCTTTTATTTTATCTTCCATCATTGTCATTATCTATTAGCTTCTGGTGATTGGAATGCTGTCATTCGAAGTGTGGTAACTTGGTAAGGGTAGGGTATATACAACTAATACTAGCATACCTCTGCAAGGACTGAACGATCATCTGTTACTTCATGTAAAAAGAAGCATAGAAGGCTTTATGGGCCATTATGATGTAGTTCATTATATTCCGGAAGTCCAGAACCTAAACATTAGTAATTTATCTTTAGCTCCAACTGGAGCAGAATTCCGTTGCCCTCGCATTCCCCGTCTTATTTAGAACTAGAAACATATGAATATTGTCCAAGTGCTTAAAGCTCAGTTCAATCTTGTATCTGCAGGTATAAGATGATCTCTCTTTTTGACGTCTCTGGTAGAAGGACGGCCTTAGTTGCTCTGAGAAACTGTCTATATCTCATTCCTCTTGGCTACGTGGCTTATGAGTGTAAGCTACTTTCTTTGAATATTTTGTGGATGATGGAATGTTTTCAGATAAAGCACTTACATAAGATGTTCCCCCATATTATGTTCAAGACATGGAAGATAAACTCTACTTTGAATGAGTTTGAAGTTTATTGTTTGAGTTGGTCTTGGCATTATATTAACGTAAGACGATCTTTTAAAAAACCTACTCTTCTTAACCATCAACTCATGTAAGGATTATTTATGAACCTTTTTTTCTAATGCGCAAATTCTCATTTACGACGGGTCACATCCGTCGTAAGCTTACGACGGGATTATGTTACCACTTTGTACTAAAATGTTACCACTTATCAACAAGGGCTGTATTACTCACAACAACATTATCTCGTTAAATGGTGTCATTTTAATACAAAGTGGTAACATATTCCCGTCGTAAGGTTACGACGGAAATTAACCCGTCTTAAAAGAGACTTGCTGTTTCTAATGCTCTAAAATAAAGTATTCAACAAAATAGGGGGTGGGGCTAGAACTATTTATCACAAATGAATTCATGGAAGCTTGTATGTTATTTTCTTTTTCTACCCCGTACAGTCATGCAGTGATTTTCATGTGTTGATTTTCTTATTAGCGTATGGAAATTTTTAGTTAGTTGATGGAACTATTTGAATTTTTCGTTTAGGTCAAAGTACGTACAGATTGCTTAGCAGTTTAGCATACTTGCTCCAAACTTCTTGACGATTTGTTATGGATAATTTGTCACCAACCACGTATTTATAGTTTCTTTTTTATTTAAAGCATTATAAAAATGTTCCTATGGAACCATCTTTGATGACATGATTATTTCGACATATTATTAGGGGGTTTGACCTCTGGATGGTTCTGTCTAGAGTCATCTTTGCTTACACTGGCAATCAGTGCAACAGCTGTATCATTCTACCATAACAGAACAACCAAGAATGCAAGGAGGATGTTCCTGGCTAGCCTTCTATATCTTCCCGTATTTATGTCCGGGCTGATGTTTCACCGTCTCTATAATAACTGGCAGACTTGTTTAGATAGTGATTCAACAACGGTACCTGTTATTCCGTCGTTATTGTCCATAGACGATGACAGGCAGAGCGAAGGCCAAAAGCGAGAGAAAGTTTCACCTGGCAAACAAGGTCGACCGCCCGTTGCCTATGCTTCTATTGCACCTTTCCCGTTTTTGCCTGCTCCGTCTTATGCTGAATTCTGATCAGTTTGGTTGAGATAATTCTCTCTGTTATATACTTTGTTGCTCATTTGATTTAAGGAATAAATTAGAGGGCCACTTGCACTTGTAATTTGCAAGATTTTTGGTGATTTGTAATCTTGATATGCCCTTCCTTGTGTAATCTTATATTGTATAGCTTGATGACTGGTTAATGGAAGAAAGGATCGTATAACCGGTTGTGGATACGATTGTTTACAATTATTGTACTCTTTGTTAAACTTAGTCGAGTTGCACTTCCGATCTGTTTAACTTCTAATGTTGTTGGACTTGAATCATATCACAAACATCTTTAGCCATCTATCTTAGTATGAATGTTAGATGACCTTAAATACATGAAATTTTCTGACAAATTTAAATACGCTTAAAAGTTGGGTTATTAACATTGTACTATTGCTGAGCGACTTTCTTAGTAGAACCTGATAATTTGGAATTTATGAATTCTTTAAAATGCTATTTGCAATATTTTATTATAAGGCATGTATTTTAAGTTAGGACGATTTCATGATAAATTGCAATCATTCATATTTAAGGTTGGGGTATCATTCGACCCTATTTATCTTAAAAAAAAATTCTTTGTGAATTTTTCATTTTATCTCATTCTAAATTAATATAAGATCGATGTCTTTACATTTTGTATTTTGCTAGCGCTTTCCATATAGTACTCCGTACTTGTTTATCAACAAACTATACCATCACGGGCATCATAAATTGAAGCATTTCATTTAAAAGCACCACAGTACGTAGAAAATTACGAGTAATATATATTCTTCATCATCAAGTACGTCGTAAGCATTAATTTAGACAGCACATGAGTTTGTAGAGAGTGATGGGCCAAATTAATAGGAATTCTAAATTCCGAGTATGTGTTACTGTGTTAGTATTGTTAAATTTTGTCCACTTTTAGCATTGAATTTACCATATTGTTGTTCCCACCACATATCTTGTAATTTAAAATCTATAGTACAACTTTTACCCATCTAAATTTATCTATTTCTTCCGGCTTATAATTGACATCATTATTTTCCGTCATGACTTGAGTATGAACATTTTGTTATAGATGTTACCAGGATATCTTTTTAGGGGTCGTAACTAGTAAGGTAACTAATTCCAAAAATCTAAATTGCTCAATGTATTGATATGTTCATGCTCTCTCTGTTATTTATTTGTTTATCTTTCTATTTTGGAAATGAATGTAAAGTGACACGAAGTTATTTTCTTTATACTCCGTAATAAAATATAAATTTTTGAATAATTGAATCAGAGAAACTATAAATAATTGGAGAAAATTTGAAAAAAAAATGATTTAAATGCAAATTAATCACTAACTATAGTAACGTAGAAATTTCAAAACAAATTTAGGACATCATGGTCAATTAGGGGTGAGCAAAACCGGGTACCCGATACGGTTTTCAAAACAACATAACATTACGACTTAAACCGGGTACCAGGTCAATTGTAAGCTGGCAAACAACATAACATTACGACTTAAAATAGTAGGCCAACAATCAACATTAGTATAGTTTTTGAAGGGTTTGACATTTATTTATTTCAATCCAAATATTATGACACGTACGCTAGCAAAGCAAAGCACTTCCAAAAATTTGTTTATGATCATCTCATTTTTGTTTTCGGTCTATCATTGGATATTTGGATATAGTAGAATATTGGTTTGGGTTGTTCTAATGTCTATGATCCTGTTTTTAATTATCCCCACGGTTTCGATCATTATTTACTTTTATTTTGACACAAAAACAAGAAGAATGGACAATAATACACGCGAAAGATTAGATTACTTGTTAGATGTATTCAAAATATAAAAAATATATAAATGAATGATACACCCAAAAATGAAATAGGTAAACAAATGATTGGGACAGAGGGAATAGTTCGGTAATTGCACTTTTTTATGGTTTTGCATTTTATTATTGTAATTGCTTCGTATTATAAACGATAAAATAGTTCACAAATTTTAGGATGAGACGGCCTCACGATAAGTTTATCGTGAGACCTCTCACATAAGGGATAGTTTTTTGAAAAACAATAGGTCTCACGATGTGAAACGGTCTCACAAGAGACCTACTGAAAATAGTTTTGCATTTTATTATTGTTGCATAAAATATTCGATAGTTATTTTCTTTTAAGAGTTCTTATTTTGTGTACGCGGAATGTTTTTAACAAAACTGTTAAGAGTAGAGAAAAGATTAGCAAAATCTTTTTTATAAGACCGTTTAATTAATAATAGTAATAGTAATATTATCATGAACCAATTACTAATGACCACTTAGTGCAGCTGTCCTAGTATGATTGCCTATGTTACTTTGTTTGTCCATTATTTCGTCACTTTGTTTTAGGCCAACTGCAACACTAAAGAATATTCGATTGACGTAATACAAAATTATGTTAATTGTGATTCATCACTATTTATATTTTTTTTTTTCCATTTATCTTGACCATTTTTACTAAATATTCGATTGACGTAATACGTAGTATTTGCTTTTACTAAATATTCTTCATTTATCTCATTTTTAATTGTTCATTTGCCTTCTAAAACACTCCTTCCAAAATTTTTTTCTTTCTAAATTCAATAAGTAAAAATCGTTAACATCCAAAATTGTCCCTAAATAATACCCAGTAATTTTTATCGTCTTCATCACAATAATATGCTCAATTCTCTTTAATTCTACGGGTAAGATTGGCAATTTATTACTTTGTCTTAATGCATCCCAAAATAGATTCTTCGAGTGTTTGGATCCACTGCAGTTGATAATTTGGTGCATTTGGTGAATTTAACTAAATTAGGAAATTATAAGGAGAGATAAGTATGATATATTAAAATATATTCTCTTCCCATGAGAAAAACTTGTCTAATATAATTAAATGCACCAAATGCACAAAATAATAAATGCAGTGGATCTGCACACATTTCTCGAACATTAATGAAATTGGGATGAAGTAAATAATAATGTTTTCTAGTAAATAGTTTAACATAAATATTTACGTGAGACGATCTTATGATAAATTTATTGTGAATTCATCGGAGGAATGATAGCTACGGTTTATAATTTTTTGGATTTCTTATGATAAAACGTTTAACTCATTGTTATGTTAAGGTATAAAAATTAATTATTAGACCTCAACTATCAACTTAAAGTTTCTGATTAAATTGATCTTCTAATATAGTATCAAAGTCATGTCATAAATATTTTTTGTTCGATTCTTATGTAGCCCGCCCCCTTGCCAACTATTATCAACTTAAAACTTTAAATAAATTAATTTTTTAATAGTTACCTCATACTCTGCGTTAACTTGATGATTTTATCTTAAAGAAAACGTACATATTATTATTGTTACCTCACACCCAATTAAATTGATAAGCCATATGTTTACTTCTGAGTTCTGATAGGTAGAGTGGTGATATTAATATAGTACTATTATCGGGAGAACTCATCATACACTCCTCTTACAAAGCGATCTATAATTAATTGGATAACCATTAGCCATACTTTACTTCTGCCCTAAGGGATCTTTAATATAATAACTTGCCAAGAAAGTAGATCATAATGACCGTTAATTACTCGCCCAAATAAATGACTACTTCACCCAAAAACCATTTTTTTAATTTATATTTTTTGGAGTCTCCCCTACATATAGAGCACTTCACATGCGGCTGCACTTATTGGGTGTGGTAACAAGTGTCATGTTAGGTAAGATTATGATATCTTTAATATTAAAAATACATTTTTTATATGATACAAAAATATTAAAATATCATTATGAAATATTTTGTATAAATTAGATCATTTGTTTATATTTTTATGTTGTGATTGAGTCAAATTAAAGGTTTTATCAATATAAAAATCTAACTTGATCCATAAAAATCGAATAATGGGGAGGATATCAACCTGGACTAATAATCTTTATGAAAACATACTTGAATACGAAGTATTATATTTGTATACAAGAAAACATAGCGTATCAAACTAGTGTGCATCAGGCTCGTTGTGCTGCAAGTAGCTATGCTGATAATTTAGATGGTTATATTAACCTCCCTTTGTAGTTAGTATTGATCTGTACTAAACGTTTCTTAATTAATGGGAAAAGGTCACAAACTTTCTTTAAAAAAAAATCAATATTTTACGCTTATTTTTAAAATAAAATTTTTTAAAAAATATCTGGAAAATAGGGAATAGATGATAATTAAGTAAGTAAATCTTTTTTATTAGAGAAAAATTGTGTAACTCGGGTTTTTATCGACTAAAAACTGACTTTTTATGATACATTAATACTGAATCGAAAATAGAAAAATCAAATGAAAAATTGTCATATTTATAGAAGAGGAGGTACCATGTTACCTCCACCCCTTCAATGAAAATACTACTTCTTCGACTCATATTATTTCCCGGACTAATTATTTTAGGACAATCAATAACGTTTTTTTTCTTTCAATAGTCCAAAAATTATAATATCTTTACGTACTATCTTAGGTAGACTTCTACTCGCTCTGTCCCAGACAATTGTTAACGTTTCAAATTTAATAAAAAAATAAATGATAGAAATGAAGGAGTATAATAAAAGCAAATATAGAGTAACTTAATACACGAAAGTCATAATAACATGTTCACTTACATGTTTATTATATTAAAGTTGTATAATTCACAAAAATATAGGGGTTAATTATATCATATATTAACTCTTAAATATCAAACGTTAATAATTGATCGACACGGAGGGAGTATGTTATATTAGCCAATACAATTTTAATTGACCTAACGATTCCCTTTTTACCTTTTCTATTCTACCGCACAATCAGGAGGTCATCCAAATTAGTGTTCCACAAAATTATTTACGTGTTAAAACCAAACTAACAATAAGATACGAGTATTATATAACCACCGTGAGTCTATGCATTATGATTATCTTGCTACTAGATTTTTATGGTTTTCAAAGCGATATTTCCCCGTGTGTTAATGTGTTTTTCAATTTTTCATATTAGGTTTCTATTTTTTTGAAATTCTATCATATATCCCTGACATTTCAAAAAACTAAAAAATGTACCCTCAACATTTTTAATTTGATTTTAATACAACCCTTCTTCGACCTTTTGCCAACTTGACCATGGGTTAATTATTTGATTTACCTATTAATTTATCTTATTTATCTATCTAATGAACCATTAATCTTTTTAAACCCTTATTTAAATGATATTGATACACTTAAGCTTGAAAATCAATCAATAATCTTTGAATTCATTTAGCTCTTCGGATTCAATATATATGACTAAATTCACCCTCAAAACCCAACATTAACAACACCACTACCTTCATTCATTATCATAAAATTGATGTTGTAGAATAAAAATTACAGTATAAATTTGATTGTTTAATGATTTATTTTACGAGTTAAGTTAATTGAAAGTTAAATATGGTTATAGCATAGACAAATTAAAATGTTTAGGGGTATATTGTGGATTGTGGAATATAAAAAATGTAGGTGTATATCGTAGAAAATAAAAAAACACAGGGGCAAACGGTGAAATTTCCCGAAAAAAAAAAGTTTACCGGTTCTTTAGGTTGGCCTTTCAATGGGTATAATAGTGGGAAATGAATTAAATAGGTCGGTTTATTCTAAGATTAAATAAAGGATGATTTATTTACGAAAGACCATAGATTATTCTTGTTAAATATCCAATTATAATTCACATAAATTCAATTAATTCACATAAATTATAATTCACTCGTATAATTCATGCAACACACATCGGCCATTTATCCGACACTAACAAAGAGCCATGCCGTTTCATCATAAGTCGGTCTCATACAAGAATCGGAGACGAAAGACGAGACTAAAAGACAAATCCAGACTATACACTGTGAATACTTTCAACTGCCATCATAATTGCTAACACTTCTAAAAAGAACAACGTTCACCGACTTCATATGACGCCATTGAATTAATGATTCACAATTTAGGAAATTTGTTGGATTGTAACTATTTCCTAAAATTGAAACATCGAAAATACGTGATCATCTCATCTATCGTATGATCGTTATGCTCACCACTTGTTTGACGAAATGCGTGATTGAATTATTGGCCAAAATGGGTACGCTATCGTCAATTACTACGTACAACTGTACAAGTTTTCCAATTAAATCGTTGTATATGTACGATAATAATTGTGACTAGTATGTAAACATTTGTAAGATAACTGTCACAATAAACGTAAAAATGATCACATTT
>JAUEKU010000008.1:1087710-1112664 GCA_032274805.1 Gypsophila paniculata
TTGAAGGTCATAAAGCGACTCTTATAGCTCCCGTCAATGTTGCCAGATCAATTATCTGCCATCGAAGGATGAACATTGTAAAATTAAAGAGCTAAGATTATGCTCATGTGACATCAATTGCATTTAGGTATCACTATTATTCTTATTAAAGATCGTTGCTGGTTAGAATATACTTTCAAAAAGCTAAATGAACCACACACTTCCGGATTTATCGGTACATATGAACCAAACCCAACTATGTAACCACGACAAATGCGATAAGGTTTTCGTCACCTTTTAAAATTAGTGTTGGACTTGGATATACGAGTAACATTTTATGACGGACACTGACTTGAGAAATCAATTAGCATTGTGCAACTAAATATTACCTTCTCCACACCTTGGTTGCAAGCATATACTAAAGCATCTGCGAGAATAAGTCTTCCTTCTGCATCCGTGTTGTTAACCTCGTAAAGGGGCGTATCATGATTCATGAAACACGGCAAAGAGTTTGAGAGGAGTAAAAATTGTGCTTTAATCTTTATAGTTCCTATGTGGTATATGGTAGAAGAAGACAACAGATTGATAATATTACTCATGCACGATATTTTATTCCGGAGTCCACTGGTTAAGAATTCCAAAACTAAGCGTGTATGCAGGTAAGTGATATTGAGGCGGTTGAGGCTAGAGTTTGAAAAAAGACGTGCTGGTGCGTGACTTTCAGGGGTAGGGACGTGTTATGACGTAAACACCTAACAAATAACTGAAGAGTTGGTTGAGCTATATGATGAACAAGTATGAAGTACCTCGATAGTTTTTCCATTAGAGGCGGTAACTATGTCTCCAGGTCGCATACCAGTCCCACTGATCATGTTTTCACAGGCGGCAACAATGAAATGAACCTGCACATACACCAGATTTCTGAGACAGTGCAAAATGCACATCTCTAGACAACACACACAACGTAAGTGTACAGAATCTAAGCTTCGAAATGAATAGGGTTAAAGTGAATCATTATTTGAAATCGCCTATGAATACAGTTTTCTTAAGTGATAGACATGGAATTTTACATGTTCTCAAACTTGTAGATGATGCCATGTCCGGCTGGACGCGACAAGTATCTGCAGTTGTTAGTGTTAGGCAAAACTACAATATGATCGATCTTTGTGTGGTTCTACCTACACAACAATCCGCTTTAAGTACTGAGCACATAAGAGCGGAAGACATCTACTATAACTTGCCTCAACGCCAGGAGGTCTGATTTGGCCGATGGCTTTCGCTGCACCCAAAACGGCTGCAGAACCACCCATATCAAACTTCATTAACTCAATTGCACAAATAGGTCCCGTTTTGATGTTGTAACCTCCACTACAAACATTTCAAAGAAGAAGTTTACGAAGATGCAAAATAAACATTCATTTTTTCCGATGCTCAATGTGATCGTACAAATTTTGAATCACCTGTCGAATGTCAGGCCTTTTCCAACAAGGGCCAATTTGGCTTTAACAGGTCCAACAGGAGGCTTATAGCATAGGTGGATAAATTGGGGAGGATTTGCGGAAGCAGCGGCCACCCCTAGGTACGAGCCCATTACTAATTCTTTGCACTTCTCCGCGTTCAGAATCTTTGCAGAGAAAACGTCATTGAAAACTGAAGCAATCTGGGAAGCCTCTGCGGCAAGTGCTCCTGTAGAGAAGATAATGGAATGTGAAGCACAGAGGCAGTAACACCTGAGACTAGATTTCGGTAACACAAATATCGCTCCTAAGATCAGAAAGACGTAAGTAACTGACCAGGGGTAAGCACATTGGCAGGTGCATTAACGAGCTCCCTTGCAAAAATGACACCCGAACAGACATCTTCAACGTGTTTGAGTCTTTTTTCCAATTCAGGCCTAGTCCCGAAACCAATGACATCCAAAGATTTAAGAGACGGTTTCTTAGACTCTGATTTGAACCTATTATCGTCATGCATTCCAAGCATAGTACCTAAACGACAGGATTGAAAAAAAATAAGCTGAGAAAAATATATAACAGTTGAGAGCGTCGACGAAGAGAGGAAGAGAATAAAGTACCAGATGCAATGGCAGAAACGGAATTCAAGACGGAGTCAGGAGAGAGTGTTTGAGAAGACGCAAGCAAAACAGCTACGCTAGAGGCGTGAACAGTCTTAGCAGCAGTGGCGACAGCTTCGCCAAGAGCATGACAGGCAGCGACAGAAAGAGAATCAGTACCAATGCCAATCAAACCGATCCTTTTAGAGGCGAGCCCAGGGAGCCTGAGGATTGTTGACTGGCCGGGCTTGCCCGTGAAATCCTCCTCAGTTGATGCTTCAGACAGCGAACCCCCCAATTCGGAGTCTAGCCTGTTCAAAACGGAGTTCTGAAAATTCATGTTTTCGTCTTTGGTCATGTCTTTTTCTGATACGCCCACGGCCAACAGGTCTCCCTTCCAGTCCAGTGCATCGACATCTTTCACCCCGAAGCAAATCTGCTCCGATATAATTCAAATTTTACACTTATTCCGTCAACTTTAAACTTCCTACTTTCCATTTGTCGTCGTCCATTTTTAACTTCCTACTTTGAATCCGTTCTATTTTGTCAGAAATTTTATAGCATTGCTCCAAAAAGTGAAATCAGTCTGATTGGATGGTCTTCTTATTGGAGTAACTTTGATGATTCATTTGATTCATATAATTGGAATAACGACGACTATTTATTGCTAAAGCAAATAAATAGTCGTCATTGCATTTTGAGACAAATCATGAGCCGTTGTCTAGCACTTAATTGGACTATAAATTGTCAAACTCGATTACCTTGTACTCCCTATAATTTAGTATAATGCCCTGCTGATCATTTTACGAACTTGACCACATTTAACCGTACAGTCTACGGACGATCCACTTAAAAAAGGTTAATTAATCCGGCGATCAACTAACAAGTACATCAAGTAATTAGTTAACCGAAATATAGTTAGATAATCTACGTACTCTCGCAACACACAAATTATTAAATAGATAGTTAGAGTGAGAAAAACGTGCCTTAAAAGGTTCGATAGTAGCGGGTCGGGTGAGGCCGAGGTTGGGTGTACCGAGAGTACAGGCCATTAGAGTGCTTGTAGTGCTTGAAATTGGTATACAATTTTACACAAAGCTCAATTATATGCACGCTTTTTATTAAAGCCATATCATTTTCAAATCATGTTAGTCAACTTTTCGAGCTACTTTTACTTTCTTTGTTAGTCCTTTGTTCATTGTCCTAGACTCCTAGTTAGAGTTGACAAGCCCGACCCGAAATTCGAGTAAACCGACTCGATCCGACTTGAAAATATTGCAACTCAAACCCGATCCGATCCGACCCGATGACGACCCGTAACCCGATACGACCCGATTAAAGCCGACCCGAACTCGAACCCGACCCGACCCGAGATGACCCGTAACATGTAGTCGACCCGATAATTGTTTAACCCGACCCGACCCGACAGCTGACCCGACCCGATAATAACCCGACTCCTAACTCTATTCGACCTTATCCAACTCAATAAAGACCGAAAAAATCACTTTTAAACGCAAAAAAAATATTTTAAAAAATACTCCGTATATAATTAATGGATTATTAAGTCATACAAGACAAGAATTAACATAATCCCAACATGAGTCGACAAATTATCAGCATGACCAAACATGAAAAGACTCGTATCATTTTAAACTTGAACCAAACTCGACCCAACTTGACAAATTTATCGGAATGGACCGACCCGATAATGACCCGATTCAGCAAAAAATTGACCCGAACCCGACCCGGCCCGATAAATCTGCTTGTATGACCCGACTCGAAAGCGACCCGAACCCGACCCGACCCGAACCCGAGATATAAATTAACCTAACCAACCCGACCCGAAAGCGACCCGCTACTCGACCCGAAGGTAGTCATGACCCGATAATGACCCGACCTAACATGACCCGACCCGACCCGAATGACCCGATTGCCAGCTCTACTTATTACCTTTTGAGTGATAATCGTGTCATTTAATTATATAATCATTTTCGTTAAATTTTAAAAATGATCTCATAATAATTTATTTCGAGACTATCTTATTATAGACGTGCTATTTGAATAATATGCCAAGAACTATTTTCATACGATGTCACAATTGACATTAATTTAACGTGGTAATGGTGAATGAAATGTAGGATAATAAAGAATTTTTGAACGAAGATGGATTACCAAAACGTGAATATCCGGATCATTGGAAGGGCCAAAACGGGTTGTACTGCGCCGGTCTCGCCAGGAGAGGCATCTATGGTTTAACATCCGATGCCATCAATATCGCTGACGACATCAATTCACAACTTCGTGGATAATACAAATTCTCGTAGGAGATGATTTCTACGATATTTATAAATCAAAAAAAGAGATTGAAAATTTGACTTGGTATTTAGATGAGACCATGTCATATGATAGTTTGCAATAATTATGAAACACTAGAGCATAGTTACATTGTTGGACCGTCAATTTTTTTTATATTATTTATCTTGGATATTATTCTAATTTACTTTGACAACCCTTGAGTTTAAGAATATACGCCTAGATATTTTCATCCACTCATATCATTTCTCTGCTTAATTTAGCGAAAATAGAAT
This sequence comes from Gypsophila paniculata, assembly GCA_032274805.1. NCBI lineage: Eukaryota > Viridiplantae > Streptophyta > Magnoliopsida > Caryophyllales > Caryophyllaceae > Gypsophila > Gypsophila paniculata. Next base: position 1,092,331 of record JAUEKU010000008.1, read on the forward strand.
TAATAAAACTATTTTAGATTCGACCAAAGTCAAACGGAGACGGTTAAAATGGTATGAAATGAGTACAAAATATTATTTTAAGGGTGTTACATCCAATATGTTAGTAAATAACTGATACTCCGTAGTCCGAACTACATTCAATCTTCATTCCGTATAGTTGAAGTGTCAACAAATATAGTGAAAATGATGAATTAATAAATGAATGATTTATTGTTTGGAAATGACAATATAGTGATCATCAAACAACTTATAAGTTACAAGTATATACACGGGTGCTCGGAACTACCTCGATTTTGCACCTCCGCCCCAATGCTCTCTAAAATCTGGGACTATAATTTGAAAAATTAATACACTAAAAGTACAATGACTACCTTCTATCAGAGCAATTTGATTCAGACGATTCTTCGTCGAGGGCTAGCAACAGCTAATTTCGGAACCTGACAGTGCCGCACTGTGCATTGAGCCATCATTCGACCAATTGAGATGATCAACTAGGCAAAATTTATGGTGTTATGTTGTAATCAAGCCCAAAGAAGGCCGTCAAATCCAATTTCTAGGTTTGATACCGGGCTCTCCCCTAGATCTGAACCTACTGAATTATTGTCGCCAAAGTTGTCCAAGTAAGGTTCTGTTAGATCAGAGGATCTCTCTGCAGGAATTCCGTAATCTTTCAGAATGCATGATGAGGCCGTTGCAGCTGATTCCCGCTCTAATACGACGAGATAATTGTCTTCAAACTCGAAAATGAGATACTTATCTTTGCAAGCTGGAAGATGAAGGCAATAGAGATGATATTAACAAGGATACGGGTTTATTAGGAAAAAGGGATATCAAGTGCGGCTGGTAACAAAATTTAAGCTCCTTACAATCGACCAGATGCGCCAGATGATGAATGTTTCTGATGTGCTTGCCATTTAACTTCAGAACCTGCAAGCCATATACCGTCAGATGATAAAATAACACGATAAATTTTGAAGTACTCCATCCCAAAATTTGCTCTGGTTAAACAATGTCGACGTTTGAGTCGTTTAACCAATATTTTCCCACGATAAACAAAGTTGACAGCTTTGACATTTCATCTCTATATATTTGAAGAAATTAAAGGTTTAAGTTCGCATCAGTTAATCACTAACGTCAAATGGAGGCAGTAAATTTGAGATTAAAGGAGTAGTAATGAGGCCACTGGAAAGAGCTCACCTGTTGGTTTCCCATGTCCTCGTATCCTATATTTACTTCATTCGCCAAGACCTACAGTTCCAAACAAACTAATTAGTATGTTAAAAAGGTTCCACTGATAGCAGAACTGCGTTGATTGTTGAACCATCTCAATAAATCCAAGTATATCAATCTGATATGCAATATGTCTTGCAGAAGATAGATCAAGCATAATCCAACTACCTGAGATAGGATCACTATTTGCTCTCCTTTGAATCGGGCCAAAGAATATCTCGCTTTTGTTAATAATTTTAGCTGAAAGAAAAGGTGACAATCGTCAGCCTTTATTTCACCTAAGACGAAAGCATCAAGGTGTTTGACACTACTATTGAAAAGATGTCTCATGCATTAACTCACCCCCATCGTATCTTCACATTCCTCTCTGCCCAAAAACAAAAAATAGTGCATAAGCAACGTAGCAAAGCCAGGAAAAAGAGAAGTATATCGACACTATGAATCAGTGAGTTCGATTGGTGGTTACTCTATTAGTGGTTCGGAAAGTGGGGTGAAAACCAATCCAGCAACTATCAGGTATGACGGCTGATCTCCTTCAATATGATACGGTACCTTCGAGAAAAGCAACATAGGAATTGAGTCAAATTTTTTATCATCCTAAATAAAGTTTACCAAAGTGTCAACTTACAGGGATAAATCACATACCAAGTGTACTCGAGGGTTCAAAACTGTCTGAATCTTCATAAGAGAGCCATTTCTAATGATGCCTAGCTCGACAGAATCGCCTGAAAATCTGTATCAAGAGACATTGCTCAGTCTATAATGACAGTGTATTTTGAATAATAGTGCTGTCTAATGGATGTCATAAACTGTTTAAATTGTTGAGGTGAGGCCCTAAATTATAAGAACAAGTTATGTGAAGAAAACAACATCATCACCCAGCGCCTCAAGAACTCGCACAACAAGCGGGGTAAGGGGGAGGGGGTCAGTTGTACACAGCCATACCCCTATGTAACACAAACAGGACCCGAATTGAATATTGCATTAAACATTGCATTAAGTGACTGTTACTGCACGATTAAAAAAAAGTGATAAGAAGAAGTGCAGCAAATTTGGTGAACCATTGTACTTTATTTCATCATGAACCACAACCAAAGAATAGTGAGTCTTTTGCAAATATAATAATTCAATTGAGATGCAGAAGACTATCAACCCAGCTCAAAGAAGTATGCCTTGCTCGAAATATCAGATGATGGCTATATTATGGACTTTGGGGCCCTCTTATTAGAATCTAACAGGACATGTTATTAGCCTGCAATATCAATGCAAACCCTAGAGCGACAATTGAATATGCTTAGCATATAATTATATGTATAGGTCCTTTTTCATTCGGTCAGTGTGCAGGATTTCATATTTTCCTATAGAACTCATGGAAGTTTCATTGCAGAAGCTAATGTTACAGTCGGGGTTTAGCCTTGCATCACACTATCACCAATGGCATAATATTCACCAATCATTCAACACACTTGTGAAAAAGAATTAAGGAAATCCCCATCATCACGTGAAACAAGCACAAGTACTACAAGAAAATCAGCAAGACACCATCAACCTAACAACATTCAAACACACTTCATTTAGAAGTGAACTTATGGAGGTTCATCTTCAGGTGCTGGTATCCACAATTTTGTTATATAGGCTTTCTTCAGTAGATGATGATATAATACTAGCTTTTGTAAGAGTGAAGTCAACGAACAAGGTATACTCACTCTATCCATAAATGATCATCATGTTTCTATCTTGGGCTGCCATGAGTTTTCTTTCTACCTTCAACTTTTTTATTTTCAATTACTTGTGGTTATTAGTTATTACTGCTTCGTACCCCACATTTTTTTTAACTTTATTTTCATTCCTTATTTTTGGTACAATCAAAGTAGGACGGACATTCATGGACAGAGGGACTAATATGAAACTACTACTTTCATTAACCCCTCTCCTTCCTGTGAAAATAGAAGGGAAAAAACGAAAGAAAAAATAGAGACAAAGTTAAGTAGGATTACTTCTGACTTATGAGATAGCGGAATGCAATGCGCTCAGTCGATCGAAAAGGCACTGTTCCTTCACATCCAACTCGGACACCATCAAAACTCACAATGACATCACCCTGGATTATACTTTTACAAATTAGTATCAGTAATATTGTTGCGTATTAAATTGGCATAAACACAGTTGTGTGGTTTGGATTCAATAGGGTAGTTGAGTAAAAACCATTACGGGAAAGGAAAGGCAAGTGAAATGAAAGAATTCAAAAGTTGACAAATGACCTTAAATCAAGTGTAAAAGACAACTTCCTAACATAAACTAATGTCTTCTTAGTAAGTGCAATTACATTCTTCACAAATTTATCATAAGACATGTTATAGAGACAATTTATTTTGCACATCCTCATATCACATACAGGATAAATCATATAACTACATAGGAACCAGCAAACTCCAGTTAACCAGCCAGCTTACCTCTTTTAGGACATTGTGTGCATCAGAAGTAGGTTCAACTCTGCGTATAAGCACCCCCTAAAAATCAATAACACAAGAAAGACATTTAAATTACTTGCACGAAATGCTAAGATTGTCTAGAAAAAAAAAACATTTTCTCATGTAATCAATTTGATAGTGTATTCAGTGAGGTAAAATGGCAGGACAGCTTAACATAGGGATTTGATGGACCGTGGACATGGGAAAAATTTAGTTTTGACAAACGATTCAAAGAAAATGTGGTCTTTTAAGGACATATGGTCCATAGATTGTTCGAGTTAACTTTTCATATTGTGAATCTGTAGCAGGAGGTGAAACTTAGTAATCCACGAGGCACATCTCTACATAAAGATCTGAAGCTCATAACTTGCATTATGTTCACACTAATCGTCATTCATCTCCTTAAGGAAACTGAAGAAAAATGAAGAATAAGACTTAGAAGAATATGTTTTAGGAGATCAGTGAGGAAGGGCAACTGCCACACTTATGGTGTTCCATTGTTTGAATTGGTGGATTGGGGTTCCGGTGCTCCTTTTGTGTGATGAGTGGATGGGTTTGGGTAATAAAAACTTAGAATAAGCAACAAGGATTGAAACCCATATCTTGTGGTTGGAAGGTAGGATGATCATCACTGTGTGAAATTCTGATTCTCACTGCTTGATACTTTATACTCAAAGGGAATGTAAGCAGAAACGTTTATATCTAGAATACAAACATGCAAATGAGAAAGAGTCGCAAAGGGTACTGAACTTTGACTTTATGACATACTAGTATTGATGAAGATAAAAGAAATGTTTGCAATTGGATTAGAATAAACCTCGTTAGTTGGAACTTTCAAACAGTCGCGTAGAGCTGGATTCTCCAACTTTTGCATCAAAACACCAAGGCAAGGAAAACCTAAATGCACATAGTTGAACCATGTCATATTTAAAAAAGATGAAGAGTATAAGACCACCAATGCATGCCAAAGATACAACATTTATAGTGTGATTGAGAGTTTATGACTAATTTGAATGCCATACAGATCACCTTCAGAAAGTATCTTTTTCGTTCATCTCTCTTTAAGTTCCTCTCTTCCTTCAATGGGTAGAAAGAGAGGACAACGTATAACTTCTGGAATCGGGTAAAGGATTCTGATGTTGGGAACGTGGAAACTGCCCAGCAGCCACTGAGCACTGAACTTAGCTAGTCATTAATCCCAATCCACTATGTCAAGGTGAGAAGCCAATCATGAAATAAAAAAGCAAACGATTTACATCATTCACATGTAAGATCTGTGGTGACTAACTTTCAAGCCACAAGGTCATTTTTGGTATGCAAGCCTATCACTTCTAATTTTGTACATTCAGCCGTGGTCTAGACATTTGTAAAACCTATGAACACAGTGTACATGTGTTTGTGTGTTTGCGCAAATGTGTCTGTGCAGATAGGCAGTACATCTTTATGTAGAATGAGACAAGACAGACATGTAACATTAGTCAAGTGCACAAGAAAGAGTAATACAATGGAGCCACAATAGTTTTCATGATAGGGAATGGAGTCAATACCTGTGTACTTCCCGTTCCTCTCATAGTCCGTCAAAAAGTGAGACACCACCGTCGTTGGAATGACATACCCTATATTCTCTGTATCATCTGATCTGAGCACCTAGTATAAGAAAACATTTGTAATGTAGTCAAGTGATCAGAGTTTCAACAACTGATATAATTGCATAAAAATGATATGATTTACAAGTTACCACTGCCTCAATGGAAATGCTAAGATTATATCTGATTGCTAGAAATGCATTTTTAAATTTTCTAAATTGCCTTATTATTCTGTCTTTTCTTACCACTCCCCCAATCTTATCCCGTATTTCAGAAAAAAATGTGCAGTTCTCTGTTTACAAATCATAAATGCATATCAACTGCAATAAAAATCTTTACCAGCATGACAACAGCCCATATCATCTTACAAGGTTTTTTCTAAGGTGGAGTAACCCAAGATAACCAAAAGGCATTACAGCTTTCATGCGTTTAATACCACTATACCTGAAACGCAATCCCAATGCACTCCCCCTGGTCATTGAATGCAGGGCCACCACTATTACCTGAAATTGACCAGTATTAAGAGAGAAGAAAAAATGGGGAAAATATGTATCATGACAGAGATCTGTAGCTTAAGATAGCTTAGTGATACTTGATGTCTAGAATTATATTCCTCACCAGGATTTATAGCAGCATCAATTTGTATACCCAGCAAGTCGGATGAGCCATGGGCATATGATGTAACCTAAAAGAACAAATTATGACTATTCATAAATTTAAACAGCAGGAGATAGCAATAGTGTCACTTGCAAGTTAAAACTTCATATATTTTCTTATAAAGATACTTATAAGCTTGGCTGTTCTCAAAGGAAAAAGATTTGAAGCAAAATAGAATTTGTTTTTGAACAAATCAGAAAGAAATGGTAAAGGGTCGAAAACACACAGCTGTGAGCCTGTTACTCAGAAGTCAGAACCAATTAAAAGTATCTGACAGGCTGATTTATGAAAAAATCCTCTTATTTATAGCTTAAAATGACATGCCCTAGTGTAATACCCATGTCAGAATATTGAATGTCTGACACAAGTAACATGGTAGAGCGGCACGAAACTTAGCCAAATGATATCACAATACATCTTTCTTATTGCTACAAAGGCTTGATGATAGACTAGACATTGAGTATACCTCTATACGGGAGACGACCCCCTTAGTCACTGAAATTGTATCCCCTCCAAGGGGATAACCTACCACAGTGACTGAATCCTGCGCATGAAAAAGTAATATCGTAATTAGTTTGCAGTGATTAATGTGCTTCGAATAACCATTATAAGCAAGTTATGTTATATGCATCTCTGACACAGAGCTGTTTAAGTTCACTGATGGATGTAATTCAGGGGCTAACTGGCTGTTGAATATAGGTATAGGTTCAGTACACCCCTACTATGCTAAATATATAAAGATCAGTAGACTGAACATAAAGTTCATTCCTGAACATAACTGAATACCAGCCGAACAACAACACAATCAGAGACATGCTGCCGTGTAAACAATTGCATAGACAAATTGCTACCTCTCATTATAAGAAAGATAAGTAGATTAGTGAGCCATTTTGCTTTATTACGTCATAAATCCAAGGAAAAGAATTCATGGACCGAAGTCCGAACCTAAAGGCAAAAAAATTTACTTAGATTTACAAGAAATTAGGGTTTCCCGGTAAGACGGGCAAACTCCTAAAACAGATAAAAGCTTATGCTTAAGAGGTCTAATAGTTTATATTCTATGTTAGGTGTCATCGCTGTTACTCCCCCTCCGATTCTCAGGATTTGTCCTATTTTCCTACTTTGTGTTAGTCTTTGGAAATGCTCCATTTCTAATTTAGGTATACCAAGTATGTGTGGATTGTCGATATCGGATACCCTTAAGATGTGTCACAATAAGATTTCCAAATCGAGCTCTTAATGTTAGACTTGCCATCCACTGGATCAAAATCAAAGAAAATTGTTATTAGTGAGAACCCCAAACCCCCACACCTGTCTTGTAAATAAATACCGAACAAATGAAGTGATTTCAGAGAATAGGAGAAGTAATAGGGGGACAAACCTGGCATGCTGGACAATGCTATTAGTGTACAATTGACTCTGTGGAGTTAATAAAGCATGATGTCTCAAAACTCAACTAAATTAGTCGAGTTAGTCCAAGCGCAAATTATAGATTGTCTCTATGTGCTCTAAACACCGGTAAGGTTGCATAGATTTAATTCCCTTTAATTTTTGAGGCACTAGGGTAATGTTGTTATGTGGTTGTTAATGCAAAAATACAAAAAGACTTTTGGGACAGACACATTATGTTCTGAGGGAATCGATACCTGAAGACGTGGTAACCGTCCAATGCGCAGTGGTTCAGCACCTTTCCAGAATCCTTCATTTTCCACTGAGAGTAAAGCAACGTCACAATCAATACCTCTAGCTAAAACCTGTATGCAGATAAAACCAAAAAAAAAAAAATGACGTCTTTAAAGTTAATTAGGCGTGCATTTCACAAGCTACAGAGAAGCAACAATCAATTGATGATAGTGACGCTTCATCTCAAGGTCAGAATTCAGGCCTAATGTTGCCAATCAGCAATACAGTAAAATAGTAGAAAGTAGAATTAAAGAAGCTATTGAAAAGTGATGCTGGGTTAGGTTATAGGTGTACTCCATATGTAAAAGCTCAGTTTAGAAGGGGCGACACACTCACACACACCGAGGCGAGAAATGCCCTAAGTGATAAGGTGCAAGGCCTAAAGTGAAGTGGACGCCTTATGGACAGGAGGTGTGCCGTTTTTGTCAATAAATTTGTATTTTTGAAACAAAATTTGATGCAATAATACAATTTACGGATTCCAACGAGGGCTACATGCACGATTGTACGATATGGATAATGAGTCAAAGACACGGGCATACTAAAAGCATTAAGCAGAAAAAAAAAATAAAAATTACTTCCTATGGAATACGCATAGCCACGTGGATCGTTCATTGCACATCATACAAAAGGATCTAGCACCAAATGTCCAAGTATTTGTGATGAGCAGTTCGAGTAGGATGCCAGAGATCCAGGGGAATGTTCTCTGATGATATAGGGATTTTACAAACTCAGCCTTCATGACACAGATTGCTGCATCCAAATAGCATCACAACATTTGTATCATGTTTATTTTTTATTTTTTATTTTTAAAATACCCTTCTTGGAGAAACTTGTCCTCAAACACCCAACCTCACTAACAGTCATTGAAGCATTATCGTATCTACAAGTAATGCTATAAGACCTACCAGAATTTTGTCAAATATTTGGAAAGCACAGGTAAATTCATGCAAAATAATGTAGCACTCAGCCAGAAAATTACCTTAGCAACATATTTTGTGTCGTCTCCCCTTCTCTTCACTTTCACCTAGATAGCAAAATAAAATAAAATAAAATAAATGTCATTGAACTACTAATATGATCACTGTGATGGCAGAAGGAGAATTGGAGATCCAACAGTGACTTGGTGAGGAAGGCTACAGTAGCGCTCTTTGCACAGCATAAGTATTCATTCTAAGGTCTTAATCAAACCAATAACAGATACATTCATTCCAGGGTCTTAATTCCTAGATTCATCTTTCAAGAAGTTCAGCGACACGAGTAATTTCTACTTTCATACCACATTTAAATTGATTATTGTGTTGTGGTAAGAAAACACGACCATCAACTAAATACAAGAATCTTAAAACGACAAGTGGTAATACATCAAACTACCTGTCGTCAGAAAAGTTGACCCTCACCTGTGTGTCATGCTCAACACAATGTGCATTCGTCAACAACTTTCCATCCCCTATCATGAAAGCACTGCATGATTTTACGTAGGAGAATCACATTTTGATACAATGGGGATGAAAAGATAGCAGAGCGGGTAATTAAAAATCAAAAAAAAAAAAAAAAAAAATACCTGCCCGTGCTAGTATATTGTCTTTGCTTTTGCCATGGGAGAGAATAATCAGGTGCAGTATGAGTACAATAAACCTAGTAATTGGAAAACGAAAAACCAGGGACAGCTTAGTAGCAAAAGCACTTGCTATATATTGATAAATTTCAAAGTAATTAGACCTGTGCAGTTTTCAGATTAAATTGTGCGGTTTTAGATGGAAAAAAAAGAAAAACAAAAAAAAAGAGCGAGGGTTTAAAAATTATGTGATTTATGGTTATGAAATCTCACCTTTTCTCTCGAGCATACACAATAAAAATCCTAGACTTGCAGTCAGATGATCTCAATAGGGATTTATTCTCTAGTTATACCATGAGGAAATATTGCATGTCTTACTAAAATGCTGCAGAGGAAAAAAAAAGATCTATATTCCGAAGGCCATATGATCACTTCCACTAAGATTTTCTTAAGTAAACAAAGTAACATCATGAGTTGCACAAATACTAAGATGAAGTTATGAACGTCCAAAACTTGAGGAAAAAAGTAATATTCATACCTTCACAACAGCATTCAAAAAACCTGCATCTTGAAGATTCCCAACCTCACCCTAGCAAACATTATCACCCAATCAGCAATAAAACTTCAGAATACTGACACAAGACTTCAGTTAACATTTTTCATGCCAAGTAATCATTAAATGAATATTATTTGGCACAGTATGTGTTAGTTGCACTACTTTCTGAAAATCATGAGATGAATTTTGAGTTCATTTCTCCACAATATAAAACTGGTAAGAACAGTTATAACATGAAGATTTTGCTCTTAAGAAAAAAAAAAACCACACAGAACGAGAATAGAAGCATAGATCTCCTCTCAACAAGAATATAAAAGCATTCCCGTCATGTACATTAAGATCGCATTAAAGATGTCCCTTAAACCCTCGAAGTCAAAGATTAATGAACACACTTTCCCTAGCCTTATATTACCTCAACAAATCTTCATAGTAATCAAATGCACTCTATTTTCAGCTATCATATAATACGGCTATCATATGATACAGCTATGTGATTTTCTGATGTTTATACTAAGAAAAAGACGCACACAACTCGTAGAGGTCGTCATCATGGGTAGATACACTAACATATAGATAGAAATTTAAAGATACGTGATATTATGGTATAGACATCACTAAAATATAATTGAGATGACATGCTATGCAAGTTTCTGTACATCTGAGAGGCAAACAAAGACGTTGCAAGATTCAATGCAAGGGTGATACTGTAATATCATAATGACCTATAACTCTAATAGCTTAGGTTTGCATAGTATGCTTTTTGTCAAGTAGATGTCACTTCACCAGAGCTACAGCAAAACTGATAAACAGATCAATATAACGCATTCTTCGACATGCTTCAATAAGTCAAAAGAGGAAAAAACGTGAATCAGATGTGACTAAACTTCTGGATGTCCTAACTTTCTGTTCACTTATATATCTGAAAAGTGCCAATAATAATATATAACATGATTGCCTAAATATCTCTCTGCTGATGTTATACAGTTGAAATCCATAGATTCATATCAAACTCATGGATGCTTCCATCAGATTTGTTTTGGAAATAGGTAACTCGCATTTCAGCTGATTTTGTAGTCCAGAATCCAAATTCCATGAAAAAAGACAGTATCCAATGAAGAGATATGTACCGAGCCATACATACTAGATGATAAATCTTAAGCTGGGTCTTCCAGCAATTTTGCAATAACTTTTGCCAATAAGGATCAGTTTTTCATATAAGACAGGCTATATACCTGTTGGTCCTTCAACTCCAAGGTAAAACCTTTCTTGTCTTTCCTTGGATTCACAGATGAGCGAACAGGTGTCAATCGAGATTGCCCCGTTTCCTTTTTGCCGTCATCCTGATAACCGCACGAAAATTGTTTCTCATTCGTGGGTTTCCCAAGAAACTTCTTGCAGGACACAACATCTGCCTGGATGAAGATAAGAGCAAACTGTTTTATCAGATGATATTATGACAGTTATAAAACTGCTGTAAAACTAATCAAAAAAATCTGTTATAGAAAAAAGGTCGACAAGACGCTACAGGCTGACATTTTTGGGACAAAACTCAAAACAAACAACTTCAGAAGAAAAGAAGGCAAAACCATAGACGGGAAAGCAGCAGTTCTCACCACCTTTATTCACAGTTCAATGTCGGATTTACACAGGATTCATCATTCTGCCTCTGTCGCTATTTTATTTTGGATTCCTTTTAATTCATGGGGGAAGGCCAACATGGGGAGTATTACGTGTGGTAAGTATGAGCTCACTTCACAAAGATCAAAAGGTTACCCATTTTAGAATTGATCTCTAGAACTCACCGTTAACCAACTTATATCCTCTCAATGCACTTTGTCATCCTAAAAAACAGGATGTCAGCTATCCCAAGGCAAACTATCCAACTATTCATGAAAATTTTGCATAAATTGGCTGTCAAAAAGGAAAGAAGGGCCTTGTTCGGAATATTTGTGTGAGTAGGTCTATTAGATAAAGAAGAGCTAGGCCTAAGAATATTACATTATTCAGTGGAAGGATCCTTGTGAGAACAATACGATATTTGGAAATAAAATGCACTTTTATTAAGTACTTTTTTAAGTTTGGTCATAATTTTACACAAACATTCTGAATTTCAGTCATAACCAAATTCAGTGCTCGTTCCATGCATCCACCATTGAAATAGATTTCAATTAACATCATCAAGTAGCAAAATCATAGTGTTGATAGATGCATTAAGGACAGAAAAAAGTTGGCTTTGTTAACCTCATGAGAAGATTCAAGAGTAGATTATTAGGAAGCAATAGTAATGGAGCGACTATGGCCCAGCTAACTTATATGGCTTCATCAGAGTCGAGCAGCAATATACTGAGAAAACAGTTAATGTCAAGAATTTGTAGCATTTACTGAACACATAGTTTGGGTGGTTTGATAATAAACTACCTCGTCCTCTAACTGTCAACTTGAGGAGCAGAGTTGAGAACTTAAGCCAATAAAACTAATAAGAACATGAGGCTGCGATGCTTTTATTTGATGTATGGACTCAAAAACGACGTCATTATCTTAGTGCCAAGGGAGAGGTAAGGGTGGGTCAGAGGTACACATTTTTGTCCATGCATTAGCAAAGACAGGCTGTTTCCAAGTAACCCATAACAAAAATCTATTTGATGATTTTCATCGAGTGATTGTTGCAATGCTACAAATATAAAAAATTTGCTTCGAGTTGAAACAAATCACATAAAGAGTCTATAATGGAATATTTCATAGGATTCTTAACATTCTCATTGTCTCATGTTGTTTTCGTCATTCTTACTGTTAAAAATGTACCTATAGATTAAGTCTCGCCCACAATTTTATGCTTTTGATTAACGGTCCTTTATATTGCATCACAACACAACCTCAATAACTTTAAGCCTTAAGCCTAGACCTTACAATAGAAATAGAAGCCCATGTCTCAAAAAAAAATAGAAATACTCAACACAAGGTATGAGGGGACCTTATCAGAACTTAAAGCCTACAAGTCGTCGAGATAAACCTTCCACACTTACAAGCCTAATGTTCTTCTAATTCAAAACCTAAAATCTCTCATCTCTAAAAGTGAAATATCTTACCACAAAATATATATATATATATATATACACTCTAGAAAAAGACGGTGACCATTTCTTTTACACTCTAACTAGTACTCCGTAACTATCAATCTAATATGCCTTACTCCAAAAATACAAGAGGAAACCATCAAACATCCATAACCATAAGCTCCTCTAAAAAATCCAACACAACCGTCACACACTTCCAAATTTTCACAATAAAGCAAACAAGAGTAACTCCTGTGAAAGACGGTCTCACAATTCCGAATTGTAAGACTACAACAAACGAAGAAATATTAAACTGGCAATTAGAGCGCAAAAGAATACCGTGTAACACCATTCATTGTGAAATACCGTCTTTTATAAAACTTAGTTTCACAAAATTATAACCATATAAACATATACGGAATAATTCCACATTATAACCTTATCCACACACCTAGAACAGTACTAATTCACACAGGCACGTCGTCAAAACCGAAAACAAATCACAAGCTCAATAATTAGGGTTTCAAAATCATCGTCATTGAGTCCCTATAAGACCGCCTCACACTGTGCACTACTAACTAAACACAATTTATTTTATTATTTTAAAAAAACAAGATAAGTACCACACACAGTGTACTATGAGACCGTCTCACACGAGAATTATAGAATAACGATACCAAAAATAGAACAAAAAGTACCTGAAAATGGGAGTGAAGAAGGGAGGAAGGAGGGGAGAAGTGACTACAAATGGCGGAAGTAGAAAATAGAGAAGAACGAGACGACGAAAGCCGAAAGAGAGACGAAGAAGAGCGTGGCGTGTCGATGGCGGTTACGCCGGAAATCCAGCAACAGCACAAAGCCATTCTTAGCTGTTTGGAGCTAAAAATGAAATGAAAGGAAATGAAATGAGAATGAAGAAGAGAAGACTTATCTTGTTTTTTGGATAACTTGGCGCCTTCTTCTCATTACATTCTCACTTTTAATTTTACTACGTGTCGGTTAGAGTTGGTAAAATTGACCTCATTTGATTCTGTGGTATTTGGACTAAGTAGAAATTGGGAATTTGGTGAATTGAGATTCGTTGGAGTCAATGTGACTATGTGAGGATCGAGCGATGGCTAGTAGCAACTTGTTTGTCCCAAACTGAATTGGTATAAATTTATAGAGTTGGTAAAAGTTAACCTAATTTAAGTTATAGAATGTGAGAATTGATTTTATTGAGGTTTGTGCGATGACCAATAGCGAACTTATTTGTCTTGACTTAGGTTAATTGGTTGGTTGATATTGTATAAATTTGATGGATGACACGATAATAGATTAGTTTTAAAAAAAAAAAAAAAAGTCATTTTGATATTATCTCTAAGTGTTTTTTTTTTTACTTCAAATTTGACGTTAAATACACTTATAATTTGTTCTAACTTGAATTTATAGCTCCAATATTAAAGATACTTATAAGATAAAATATACTCGGTGTTAACTCGATCTAAATCAAACTCAATTCGACATGTCACCTAAAGATGACTCGATATGAACTATAACTAATCCAAAGCCGTTATTGATCGAACACAACTTGAGCCCAATATGTACTGACCATTAACATGCTCGAGAGTCGAGTGGCCTGATCGCATCCTACGCTTATCTAGCCTCAATATGGTCTGTTTTTATCTACATTTTTAATTATTTTTGTGTTTGTCAAATGAGTTCCTTATTACTCGCGCTTTAAAAATTTTAATCGTGATTCATAATTGAACAATTTGAAGGTTAAGAGAGCAAAATTAATTAATCTCGATTGATTTTGAGATTAGTTTAATTAATTTGCAAAGGGGAAAAAAGTAGAGAATTAGAAAGGTGAAAAGGGTAGTATGTGAAAACTTTATGAAAAAGAAGTATGCGTTTGAGTAAAGTCGTATGAGAAAAAGCAATCAGTTCTACACTGCACGTTGCGGCTTGCGCAGGGCTAGCTCGACTAATCAGTAGTGACATGTTTCTGCTGTCAAAGACATCGCTAAGTCGAAAATCTGATGGTGATAAGGTGTTTCATTGCGCAGCTCGACGTGCTGTTATCTTTGATGGATTCTTGATGCAGGAATTAACAATGTGGTGTCAAGGGAAAAAATGAGGGAAATATTGCTCTACATATATTGCATTGGAGAATAATCAAGAAAAAATGGCGGATTTTTCTGTGAACGAGTCTCGGCAAGCTTGTAATGTGTTGAATAATGAGGACATTTCTCCACTCTATATGGCTATTCAATTGAAATTATCTTCAACTTCTGAAGCTGATGATGAATTACATAAAACATTTACGGCAAGTGAAACCTGATTACCAGTAATCACCACATGAGCATTTCCCGTTCTTAAAATGATGGAAGCGCTGCATGTCCCGCACTATAATCTCTCGTCCTGTTACGAGTGAAATGTACTTGGTAGCATTATGGCAATCCCCACATACACGGAGATTTTTCCGGATGTGTATAGGTACACCATGGTTAGTGTTTAGAAGTCCGAATGAAATAGCCAGTTTCTCACTGTGGCTACTAAGTAATTGCTCCTGAACATCAGCTTCCACATCATGAATAGAGCTGGTATCCGGAACGTATCCGACAAATTTAATCCTCCGAATAAGCGAATCAAGGTAAGCGTAAATCTCCTTAGATTGGGGATGAATGGTGCTGCCAGAATGGAAAGTATGAAGCTCGTTTCTTAACTCCACTAAACTACAACCAGGAGTCTTACGAAGCCCCTTCTTATCCATCATTGACCTCACCTCGGACATTTTGTCCCACATTGATGCCGCTGAATATATATTTGCTAATAGTACATGGTAACCGCCATCATTTGGATCGAGTTCAAACAATTTATACGCTGCTTTCTCTCCCAGCTCGACATTCTTGTGGATTTTGCAAGCACCTAACATGGCACCGAGTACACTAATGCCAGGCTCTACGGGCATGTTTTGAATGAAATCCCAAGCTTCATCAAGCTGGCCAGCTCGGCCTAGAAGGTCAACCATAGCCCCATAATGATCCATGGCAGGCTCCAAATTATACACGTCTTTCATCATTTCAAAGTAATAGCGCCCTTCTTCAACAAGAGCCGAATGACTGCAAGCTAATATAACAGACAGAAACGTAACGTGGTTTGGTTTGATGGGGCCTTCTTGCATTTTAGAGAAAAGTGCAAGAGCTGATTTTCCAAGCCCGTGTGTACCGTAAGCGTCAATCATGGCATTCCATGTTGTTACATGTTTCTCACCCATGTTATCAAAAAGTTTCCTCGCAGTTTGAATTGATCCACACTTAGCATACATGTCGACAAGAGCAGTCATCACGTACACATTCTTATCCATGCAACTTCTAATCGAAAGTCCATGGATCCATTTAGCTTGACGTAAAATAGATAGCTCCGCTAAAGCTGGAATCACACTAACCAACGTAAAGGAATCCAATTCAACACCTTTCAATCGCATTTCACGAAAATAATTCAAAGCCTCGTTCACGCAACCATTTTGAGCAAAACCTATGATCATGGCATTCCAAGACACTCGAGTCTTGTTTCTCAAATTATCAAACAAATTCGCCGCAAGATCAACCCTTTTACATTTAGAATACATGGAAATCAAGGAATTCGTGACGGAGACATTAGAGCTAAGTCCGTTATCGTCGGCCAATTTATGAACAAAAATACCCTTCTCAATATCTCCCAAGTCAGCACAAGCATGAAGAGCTTCCATTATCGATACATCACTTGGCTCAATCCCTTCATCCAACATACTCCAAAAAAGCGCAAACGCTTCTTCAGGTTGCCCAATTTGAACATACCCATCAATCATCGAATTCCACGTAACCACCGTCCTCGACTCCATAGCATCAAAAATCAACCTAGCAGTACTAACCGCTTTACACTTGGCATACATATCAACCAGCGCAGTCAAAACATTCACATACGAATCGAACCCATTCCTCACCACATACGCATGTATACTCCTCCCCAAAACCAAACACCCCATATCAGCTGTCGCAGGCAAACTCGTAATCACAGTAATCCAATCGGGCCTATGTCCATCCTCCTCCTGCATCCGCGCAACCAACTCCAACGCAATCTTAGCGTACCCATTCTGAGCAAACCCGGCAACAATCGCATTCCAACACGCCACGTCTCTCTCAGGCATTTTATCAAACACCTTATACGCATCCCACACCTCCCCACATTTCGCATACATGTTCATCACCCCCGTCAACGCAAACAAATTCCACCCGAACCCATTAACAATCATCATCCCCTGAACCTC
This sequence comes from Gypsophila paniculata, assembly GCA_032274805.1. Taxonomy (NCBI): domain Eukaryota; kingdom Viridiplantae; phylum Streptophyta; class Magnoliopsida; order Caryophyllales; family Caryophyllaceae; genus Gypsophila; species Gypsophila paniculata. The sequence goes on from JAUEKU010000008.1 coordinate 1,109,416, forward strand.
CCTCCCCCTCCGAACATCACCCCAACTCTCACACGCTTTCAGCAAGTACAACAAATCATACACGACAATCTCAACACCGTCACCCAACATCCTATGCACAAACTCAAACGTGTCCTCAATTTCAACGTTATGCGCGTATCCTTTCAACATTGTATGGTACAACGGAACAACTTTGTTCTGAATTGGGCGAAACACACGAGCCGCCTCGTGTAATGAACCTAACCTGCAAAACAAACTAACAAGTTTCGTTTGAAAAAGAACCTCGTCAAACAAACCTTCTTTATAAATAAGCGGCATTACTCGACGAACTTCTTCCAGTGAACCGCATTGTTCGAGGAGGAGCGCGGCGGGGTGCCGGTAAATGTGGGACGGAATGTACACTCGAGGCGACAATGCAGGTCTCGAGGGGGGTGTAATCGGTGTGAATGACGTGGTCGCTGTTGTAGGTAAAGATGGTAGCGATGATGACGGTGACGGTGACGGTGATGAGAGTGATAGTAAAGATATATGCGTGGAAATCATTGTGATATGATATGTGAGTTTGTTGGAGTGAAGTTGATTAATGTAGTTAGTTTTTACTCAAGTAGATGTGGCAATCGGTTCAGTCGGATCGAATTCGGGACGGGTTTGATCGGGTCGGGTCATATCGGGTCATAACAATCATGAGGGCGGGTTCGGGTTGGGTTTGGATCGCTTTCGGGTCGTATCAATCGAGTCATTTCATAGCTCGGGTTCGGGTCGCTATCGGGTCCGGTCATTAAGACAGATTAGTCGGGTCGAGATCGGGTTGGATCGGGTCACTATCGGGTCAGGTTATTCTGATAAATTTGTCGACTTAGATCAAATTCCGGTGGAGTCGGTTCGTTATTGAATCGGTGAATTCGATAAACTTGTCAATGTAAGGCAAATTTGGATCAAGTTGAGTTGGTTTAAGTTTTTTGCGTGTCGAGTTATGATGGTACTTTATCTAGTCATGTTTGGTTTACGTTAAATTCTACCTCGTAACTCGTATAACTCAATAATTCATTAACTTGTTTAAAACATCTTTTTGGCAAATTATATTTTCGGCTCTATCGTATTTGATAAGGTCAGATCGGCTAAGGGGGCGGGTCATTTTTCGAGTCGGGTCAGCTGTCGAGTCAAGTCGGGTCGGATCGGGTCAAATAGTTATCGGATCGAATTCGGCTTACGGTCATCTCGGGTCGGGTCGGGTTTCGGGTTTACCTTAATCGAGTCGTATCGGATTACGGGTCATTATCGGGTCGGGTCGGATTCGGTTCGGGTTATTCGGGTTTTGGATCGGGTTACTCGGGTCGGATCAGACTTGCTAGCTCTAGTTTTTAGTAACTACGAAGTAACTATGAAGTCGTTGGATTGGTTTATTTGTGGTTTTGAGTAGAGCTTACAATTATTGGGGGTTATCTTATGCTGTTTTGGGTAGAGCTGACAAACAGGTCAACCGAGTCGAGTTTGAATCGCGTTATTTTAGGTTGGGTCAGTAAGAGTCGAGTCAAGTTTGGTTCAGGTCGGGTTATTTTGGGTTTGGTAATTTTCGGGTTTATTTTTAATATTTTAGGAATTACAGATCGTATAGTTGGGTTACTTCGAATTAGATCGGGTCATGGATCAAACTCTGGTCTTCAATTTGGATGTTGGGTCGAGTTATTTGAATCGGATCATTTGTGTTAAGTCAGTTTTGTAAGGTCTAGTTTTTGGGTATGGGATTCGACTCGGTAAGTTTAACCTGAGATTCAAATTTAATTTCGATATGAATTGACTCGAGTATGACATGTAATTTGAACCAACCCGACTTGATAGGGAGCCAAAGTTAGTTGAACTCGAAATTGATCCAACTCTAAATGACATAATATGATTCGGGAAGATTGTTTTGTTTTACTTATCAAATATACTAGCTCCATAATTGTTAACACGAAAGTGATGTGACTAGTGCTGACCTAACTTCAAGAGAGCCGAAAATTGAAATAAATCACGCTAGCAATTATCAAAAAGAGAAGACCAAAAATGACTTGAAACCCAAAATGACTTGAGTCGAACCAGCCCGATTCAAAGTTATGAATAGACTTGAATGAACCTGATTCATACCCGATCCAAATGACCCGTTTATCAGGTCTACATGTGGTGACCCGTTTACCAAGTCTGCTAGTGGTGCATTTAAGTTCATCTCAATTCTATTATTATTATTAGTGTTATTATTATTAGGAAAAATTGGCAGTTACTACCTTATAAAATCAAAAATTTGGCAATTACTACCTTATAAATTTTTTTTTGAAAATTACTACCTTATAAAACAAATTCTTTGACTTATTACTATCATTTCACACTTTCGTTAGTTTTAAGCCGTGAAATGACGAACTTACCCTTTCATATTAAATCCCTCATTTCCCCCTTTGTAAGTCATTACGTTTCTTCTCACTCACTCATTATTCCTTCATTGTTCATCCTCTCCAAGCACAACACTCTACCGTCCACGTCTGCCACTCAAAGGTCAGCCCCCATCATTGATGTGCCAACTCAAGCAAGCTCAACTAGTGACGTTCGTGGTTGGGCAAAGGATTGAATTCCAAAATGAAAGCAAGATAAAGAGCTGATATTTTGTGTTTAAACTGCTGTACCGGTAACTTATTAGCCTTTGTGTTCGTTTGTTTGCTTTTTGTGTTCGGCGAAAATTAATTCAAGCTGTGTATGAACTTGATAACAATTAGTTTGTTCGACGACTTGAACTTGTGCTTGTCAAATTTCGAACAATATGAAGGAATTAACTTGTCAAATTTCAAAAAATATCAAGCTTTTCAATACAAGAATACAACTCAATTTCATTCATTACACATCGTACCCAATTACAAAACGTTAAACAAGAAGTTACGTTAACACATTAACCGACACATATGGCAACCAAATACAAAACGTAAATTGATCATCCACCATCATAATGACACCAATTGCAAATAATACGACTTATTCAAGATTGAAACACTTATTTATACAAACTACAATTACGTACACACTAATGGCACAAATGCCCAACAATATTCCTTTTGAAGGGATGAGTTTTGACGATTTGGTTGTAGCCATTTTTGTTCCAATGGCTTCTGTGACAGTCCGTTCGATTGATCGGACCAAGTGGCACTCATTCTGTGATTCAGCGGAGTCCATGAGTGAACAACAGTAGCCGGGACTCCACAAAAGCAATGTTGCCTCCCTACGCAGCTACGATTCGTACTAGTCTCA
>JAUEKU010000008.1:1112764-1127700 GCA_032274805.1 Gypsophila paniculata
CGAATTCCCTAACATGCTGCTTACATTTCGATACTGGTGGTAGCCATAGCTGTTCCCTTTGCAAAGGTTTGCTTTCATTACCCTCAAAATCTGTGAATGCTACTGGGTAAATGATGTAAGAAATTATTTTCCTCTCAAAATACCAGTAATCTATCGTTGATTCAGGTCTTCTACCAAAATTTCCTCCTGATTTTGTTAGAATGAAGAAACCTCTCCGTACGCACCCTTGGGGTTCCACCTTGAAGCTGGAGAAGAAACTTTTTAAGGTGCAGTATAGTTTTGTCTGCTAGATTTTTATTTGTAATTATGACAAACTTAGTAAATTATTGATAGTGATTCTGACTTACTATATTTGTATGAAGTTTTTGGCTTTTTCATTATGGACTTAGCCCCCCTTAGCAGATAGATTCTGCTGGTAATTTTATTGAGTAAATGTATTTCTTTTAATAATAAGAAATGTTCAGTTCGAAAAGATGTAGTCTTCTGCAGTTGGTTTTCCTTGATTTTTCACTTCAATTTTTACATAATTTTCTTTTGTTATTCTTCCTTTCCACTTTCCGCAACTCCACCCATTTTCTTTCATGACCTGGGATATTGTGAATCAGGCATGTCTTTCCACTGTCCACACTTCCACCCATTTTCTATCAGTTTTTACATGAATTTCTATTTTTTGACTACTGTAAGCCTTAAATACACATGTTGCTTCGGTCAATTGCTAATATTTGTTTACGATAGATGTAGAAATGGCATGTTTGTAATGTTCTGTTAGGATTTTGAATGTTTGATAATACATTTTATGTCGATTTTTTTTATATTTGATGCTTATGAACTCTTTCATCTTCATACAGATTTTCCATTTTCTATATACGTTTGCTAGAACACTTGATCTTTGTCCATTTACCCTTGATGAGTTTGCGAAGGCTTTTATTGGGAAGGTAATTGTTGTTTCATGTAAACTATTCAGAATTGCTTTTGTCTACTGTCACAATTAAAGTGATTAGGTTGAGAGTTTGAATTTAATGGTTTTACGTTTGTCTTTGTTATGCCTGCAGGAATCATTGCTATTAGGAAAATTGCATATATTCCTCCTTCAGTGTCTGCTGTCTGATGTTGATACGGAGCTATCGAGTGAGATTTCTATACACTCCAACAAAAATGGCATGTTCCTGAACCTTATTCACACGGTGAGTAATATTGGTAGTATTTGGAAACTATTTTTTGTAGGCTGTTTGCTTACAAACAATTTTTTAACTAAACAAGTTGGAATCTACATTGTCAGCAACTCTAGTACCAAAACTAATTGCTATTTTTAGTTGCTGCATATCATTTATCTTGGATCTTTTTTGTCCACTATTGCCTTGTCTTTAAAGGTAAATTGAAATTGACTCAACCTTTGGTCAATGATTGATATGACAGGCTGAAAGTCAGAGATCTCTTATGGATTTGTGGAAGACATCCCTGAACCCTCTAACGTGGACTGAAATATTTCGACAAGTGATGGTCGCAGCTGGCTTTGGGTCGAGAGACGGCATCCAGAAAAAAAGATGCATGCACAAGGTTAGTGCCTAACAGGGTGCTCATTCTAAACAGTTCACCGGGGACCTTATGGATCATTTCTATTAATTGCAAGCTTATCTGGTTGGTTTATAATTGTTTGATTAAATGCCACTAATGATGAATTAGCTCTGACCAAGTCCTTGAGCTAGGTGTGGGAGTAAAGCTCTTTTTGAGCTGGGTAAAAGTTTGTAGGGCAGATCTGCTATTGTTTACTTTTCGATGATTTCTGAGCTGCTGCTTTTGGCCGAGTTCAGTGAATTATATATTAGTGGTTAAGTCTGGACTTACGTGACTCAGCATTGAAGCTCTCTATTCAGTGATTGTGCAGGATGATTCAGTTTCCATGTTTCTCTAGGTTGAATATAGATAATTCTTTATATTTCTAATGTGCTAATTTATTGCTGTATCTTTACCCGTCGTATTTTTTTGTATTTTTCTGTTTTTGATGGAGCAAAGGACTCACCATTCCTCGATGTTAAAGTATGAATGCAAAATGGATCACCAACTATTTGCTGCTTATATTATGAATTTGTCTAGTGGCAATCGTTCAATGTAATGCTTGTCGTAATTTTCATCATGAATTTATAGATTATTTGGTGAACCTCTCGACATGTTCAGTACATGACGTCACCATAGGTGCGACTTGGGAGGAACCAGGGGAATGATGCTTAAGTACTAAACACGACGCCTTGTTTGTGATAAAGAATTACGGAGTATTAATTATAATATAGTAACAATTTTGGTGTCAGCAATAAATTATGTGCTCTGTGGTGGATGTGCTACATCTGATGCAATGAGTTTTCTTACAGGATCATAATGTTTAATGATACTATATATTTGTAGGATAATCCTACCTGCGTGGCTGCGTTGCATCTTTAATATTGCAGCTTTGATGTTTCGTACCTCTCTTTGACATTGATTTATGGGAACATCCTATGATGCCTTGACGCGTTGTTCGTTGACTGTGATTCGATTGTATTTGATATGAAAATGGGGAAATTGTGATAGGATTAATGGGAGCATTTGCTTTCTTTGATGCCTTTGTGCTTTAGCTGTAAGCTGAAAAATGGGCAGTGTGATATAAGATTTTGGGGAAAGGGTGATGTCAACATTATCCTTTCGGACAAGCCTATCTTGCAACTTCATGGCTCCATCAGGCTCCATCCTCTTTCAGAGTTTGTCAGTTGTGAAGCTATGCTATGATAATTTGGGATTAATGGCACCAGCCCACGAATTTAATGGACGAGTTAACTTGCGGTGATATTGATCACCTTTGGCCCTGGCTATGATTGTGAGGGCTATCTATGGATTTGATTGCATTTGTATGAGTGTTTTTCGAAGTTACTCAGGCAATTCTTGTGCAGATGCAATGTGATACTGACTTATATTGACCCCGGTTTCTGGTATCTTTTTAGATTTTGCTTGAACAATTTGTGCAATAAATTACAGTTTGTAGTTTCTAATTGTTCTTTCCAGTTTTGAGCTTGAAAATCTGTCTTTTAGGGCTATTGATTCTGAGCCTTGTGTGGTTTTTCTTTCGTCATGCACTCACGCATGTGTCGCAAAAACACACATTCTGAATAACTTGTGTCTTGCAGGGAGCAGAACATATGGTCAAGTATGGATTGCGTCAGGGCACCTTGAAAGGTGCACTATTCGATATTCTGTTCGAAAAGGGGAATCAAGGAATGAAAGTTACCGAGTTGGCAAAGTCTTCTCAGGTTAGTGTAATTCGTTTTTCATATCCAGGAAAAGACGAATGATTAAAATCTAAGTAAACCGATACAATGGCTTAAATAGTGATGGCAGATCAGATAATGTCTAACAATCTGTTTCCCATGTGTAATTGTCGAAGAAAGAAAAAGAAAAAAGAACAGAAAAGTTGACAAATAGAAGAAATGGTCTAGTCAATGATGAACCGGCAAAAGAGAGCAGAAAAATCATTTTGATGTAGTGGCCATAGGACGTGGAACCTTTTGTGTAAAGCTTATGGATGATACTTGATGAAGTTATTTAAATATGACATGCGAGTGTCTGTATTGATAAGAGAGGAAAATGTTGATTACTAAACCAAAAAATTCTTCCTCTCATTGCCAACTGTTTTGGGCTTATAAATTGGACCCTTTCTTGGTATCAATGCCCAGGTGTAGGACATGGGTTTATTATTTTGTTTTTGGTCCGTTGTGCCTGAAGTGGTGGAGTAGAAAGCCCTACTTTGCTTTCTAATGGAGCTCAATTAATAAAAGAGTTGCTCCTGCTTGTGCCTTTAGGAGGGATCTCATTTGAGCTTATGATGTTAAAACTCCCCTGTGTGGCTGTGGCAAAGCCTTTTAGTGAATAAACATACCATTGGTCTTTTCTTCATTTTTATTTTGATGAAATCGTGATCTTTTATTGAAGGTTGTGGACTTAGAACTGGGTAAATCAGACGGTGAACTCGAAGATTCAATTTGTTCGATTTTGGCTGGTGATATCACGCTGTTTGAGAAAATCTCATTATCTACATATCGTGTACGTTTATCATCGATCATTCAGAAAGATGACGATGGTCAGTCTGACGCTGAGGGTTGTGGGAGCATTGATGATGAATATAGGGACAATAATGTTGTTAGCATCAATAATCCAGTGTGTGATTCTGGAAATCCCACTTTGCCATTGGATACCGCCCTTCATTTTGGTGAAGATAAGAGGCTGAATACGTGCACTGAAATTGACGAAAGTCATCCTGGGGAATCATGGTTGTTAGGCCTAATGGAGGGCGAATATTCTGACCTAAGCATTGAAGAGAAACTAAACGCCTTACTTGCTCTGGTTGATCTTTCAAGCGCGGGTTCCAGTCTTAGAATAAAGGTACATATGATATTTTCGCGATTAGTCATGGGGATCATTATTTTCTTTTTCCTTGCGTTTTGTAGTTATATGAAACCATTTTATGGTATGATGATTACTAAAACGAGGATAATCACCTACTCCGACTCCTTTACTGTTTTCATTTTTTATATTCGCTCCTTTATAGTTTTCAGTTTTTATATTCCCTCCTTTTCCTCACACTCGTCTACCCTTTGCCAAACACCTACGTAGCAAATTCAAAGAATGAGAGTATTTACTAAAGATACTCTGATTGACGTATTTTCGGACTTCCTAATACAGGATTGCGCAGCAATGTTTACAGAAAGTGTTCCAAATATTTATCTTCATGGATCTGGAGGAAAAATTAAGGGAAAAGGACACCAAACTCCAGAAGTTTGTCCAGTAGATTCCTCAGTTACATTCTCAATGTCTTGTCAAAAGGAAAAATCTCTTGACCAGGAACAAGGGTTGAGGGGAAATAGGTTTGGAGCTTACGTACATCCAATGCAATCTAAATTCCTCGGTTCTGATCGAAGGCATAATAGATACTGGCTCTTCCTAGGACCTTGTGATGCTGATGACCCTGGACATAGGCGAATCTATGTCGAGTCTTCTGAGGATGGCCAGTGGCAAGTGATTGAGAGTGAGCAGGTGGAAATTTTGATGGTCTATTATTATCTTGAAGAGTCTGCTTAATTTTTATGTTTTTGTTGAGCATGCTGTGACTTACACTGAATTTCAGGGTTTACGTGGCATAGTGAACACCTTGAATAACCAAGGTAGACGGGAGGCCGTCCTACTCAATTCACTTGAGAAATGTATGCCATTTCTTCTCAAGGAGATGACAAGCAGGGTCATAACTGAAGCTGATATCTGCCACTCTATGCATTCAGATATTTCCGTGATAGATAGGGTCAATGAAGACAGCCCTTCTCCTGTTTCTGATATAGATAACAATCTCTCTCCTGCTGAATCTTCACCTCATGCTGTAAATTCAACTGATGCTTCAGTTATTGAAGTTGATAAAATAGAAGTGCACAAGCAAACAAATGCAAGTCTCCAAGCGTATGACTTGTGGATATGGAATTGCTTTTACTCGGTTCTTCATTCTGTTAAGTGTGGAAAGCAGTCTTATTCTGAGTCATTGACAAGATGTGCTAGCTGTCATGATTTGTACTGGCGCGATGAAAGACATTGTAAGATATGCCATACAACATTTGAGCTCGACTTTGATCTGGAAGAAAAGTATGCCATCCATGTGGCTATGTGTCAGGGCACTGAGGATGCTGATGTTTGCCCAATGAGTAAAGTTTTATCATCACCGTTACAGGCTCTCAAAGCTGCAGCACATGCAATCGAGGTGTGTGTTATCTTTTGTTCTACTTAGCTATGTTATCGGCTATAGCTAAATCTCTTTTAAGATAAAAATATAAGTGTGTCCCTTTCAGGTAAAGCTACTTTCCGCTACTTCTTTTCCTATTTTGGTATCTGCAGCATGAGAAAGTTGTTAGTCTGCTATCACTGCTATGTTTTAGTCTTCTGCATGTTAAACATTTACCAAAACATCCATACATACGGCTTACGTGAAGGATGCTACATTCTTCTACTCCGGGCTCTAGGTCTACTTAGAAAATCAAAAATACATTGCTCTGTATGTCCTGGGTTACTTTTGGTCTTGTCCTGTTTTGAGTGATGATAGATACTTGAATCTTATTTTAAGGAAATCACATTTTAAAGCTACCTGAGATAGGATTTGTATTTTTTGTCTTTAATGAACTTGTGCAGTTAAAGCTACCTGAGATAGGATTTGTATTTTTTGTCTTTAATGAATTTGTGCAGTTTAATATAATTTCATTCTCTAATTGATCACTCTTTCTTCAACTAGTTTCTTGCCTTTACTCTTTTTTTCTCTCTAATTGTCTTTGCTTCTTAAGTTATAAAGTAATACGGAGTAATTGTTTGGGGTAGGTTCGATTGGATAAGTTTGAGGAGAAAGAAAATGTGATGATCATAAGTTTTGTTGTATTAGTGATATTTGTAGAAATGTTACAAATTCACTAAAAGAGATAAAAATGGCAAATGTTGGCAATTCCAATGAGTAAGAGAGAATATTACTAAATTGATTTATGTTTTGACGGAGAGCCATTGACTATGAATGGTCTAATTGCAAGCTTTGTTTAACTATGGAATTATGTTGATACGGACATTTGTCTTGCAGTTAGTAATGCCCGAGGATGCACTTGTTGGGGCGTGGCAAAAATCTGCACATAAGCTTTGGGTGAGGAGGCTTAGACGCACTTCTTCTTTACATGAGCTATTACAGGTAGTGTATTGTTCAAGCATTTTATGGTCGAGTTTCTTGTTTCCTGGTGTCTTGTCTGTGCTACATGTTGGAACTTGTCAATTGTCAGTGATTTTGCTGTGCTTGTGAGCGATCCTTTCCACTCTGATCTCAGGTTCTTGCTGATTTTGTTGGAGCTATCAAATTGGAATGGTTGTCACGACATGATGTTGCACTTGGTTGTGATTCTTTTGGTGAAGATATTGTTTCATGCTTTCAAAAGATCCCCCAAACATTATCTGCTGTTGCATTTTGGCTGGTGAAATTGGATACCTTGATAGCGCCTCATTTGGATGAGACGGTGGAAATTGAAACTACCTAAGGTATACCTGTCGACAAACATATTTTATTTGCCCTCTAATGTCCTTGTGATTGAGGTTCTGGATTTAAGCTCTTTCTAAATAGAAAGGTGCCTAGAGATCAACAAGCAAAATTGTAGATCATGTGTGTTCTACGTAATACTTCTCCGATTTTTTACGATATTTCTTGTTTTTCAAGATAGCAAGTTGACTTTCATTTTACCAAAATTTACATTTCAAAAATTATAAAATTACGGAGTAGTGTATATGAAGCACAGGAATTAAGGATCTTTTAATATATAAAATCCATTTTATAGAGGCATCATGTCGATCTCAAACTGTTTTCGTGAAAGTAGGCATGACAAACTCGGAACCCTTGTTGGAAAAGATATGCCTGGAGGGCATGGAATAAAGTTGCAGTCTTAACCCTCGGTCTAGTAATCATTCGTGGAGTAATCTCAGTCTTTGCCCCGTAAATGCGGCTGATATTGTCTCAAATGCAGCCATGGTAACCTTCAAAACCTTAGCAAAGCAGTGGGGATATGGTGTCGTGCGCCATACCTTCAAAAACCTTAGCAAAGCAGTGGGGATATGGTGTCGTGCGCCATATCTAATATCATGGTGAAGGAGATCATCGCAGAGATGTCAATTGAGTTCCTTCGACATTTTGTAATCAGTATTATGGAGGTTGACTAGGGATAACGGTAAATGCACTCTTTGTCATTTGATTTCCGCTCCGTAGTTCAATTGCTGTTATTTGGAATCGGGGATCTGTGTGGCCAACTGTGGTTTTAGACTTTAGAGTTAAGACGACAAGCCAAGTGGAGCTTGTTCAATGATGATTGACTGAAACATTGTGCCTGAACTCTTTTTATTTTTATTTGCAGAATTTGAGCTTCAAATGGAATATCATCCATCCGGCAGAAGATGATGTAATCCTCCGTCAACATTTCAGTTGACGAAGATTGACAAGAATCTTCTCCCAGTAAAAAGTCGGCCTTGGGAATTTCGCTCTTCTTTCGTGAGAATGCTACTAATCAGGCTGGACTCTTTCCGTTTTCAGAGCTTCGGGTGATGACGTGACACATCAGCATTTTTGTACAGAAAAAGATGTCGCTTCCTCATTTTTTGAGTATCTTGAATGGAACGACTCGAGATATGTGTACAGTTGGGGGTTTTTGGCGTCTTACTCCGGTTCTCTTGTAAACTAAGACTAGTGAATACACCTGCAAAATTAAGCATTATACAGACACGTCTTAGAACAGCATGTTATAGAATACAAATTGCCTTGAATTTATTATGGCTTGTTTTGTCATCAAACAATGCTGGCAAGTTCATTATATATATTTTGAATAGATAATTTCTTGTCATCAAAAGCATGAATAATTGTTGCCTTCAATTTTGTCGTGTTACATTGCAGGTTTGTATCTTTGGGAAATTTTGAGTTGTGACGACATTGTGTGTGTGAAGAGGGTTCAGCCGACTCTAGGCGTGGAGGCTGGTCCAAAATCATCAGTTCTTCATCTCTGTTTCACTTATTTCTTGATCACATTTGGCATTTGTTTTGACCGAGTCTGGTGGCAGATGAGAAATAACATAACTAGTGTTGGCCTTGTGAGCTTCACGGGTCAGCTTTACAAAAACATGGTAGGCCGTTGAGAGGAAGACGTGATTTCATTTTTATGCATTATTCCGCGTCTGCCAGCTGCTGCAGTCCTCTCATTCGACTGCGAGAGGCGTATTTCAGTATGTTGACTGTTTCGTATCAAGTGACCTTTGCTTGTTAATTTCATTTTAGTACCTCGATTCAAACCGTTGTATACTGAATTTCATAATTTTAAGATTTTTAACTACTCAAATCCCCAGGTCAAGTTAAGAGAACATCAAAATTTTCCATCACTTAAAGGTCGAATCGAGGACAGTTGTGAGTAAACATACATCCTAAACCTCTCGGCGGAGATTCATCTAACATTAATGAGCGTGTAAAATTTACTCAATCCAACCCACGACATTTTTCTCATTTATTGTTCTCGCAGTATGTCTCCAATAGGATACTTTAACTTAAAATTATTAAGCATTCGTTCTTAGAGCCAAATTGAACGCCTTATGGATCAACCCCGATCCAAAGTGAAGGAACACTTGGTTAGCTAAAGGACCTAGCAAGGGTCCACCAACATCTGAGTGTGTGGAAGAGAAACCAATAAAAGTGAGGACATGTTTAAGATTACGGGTAAGAAAAACAAGTAGACTCACAAAAGCACGACCATACATTGTTTGAGAGGCTATCAATAAACTTATCTTCTTTATTATGACATCCAACAAGTCACCTCAAATTGAACGTAAACACACTTCATTTCATCACACTCTTTATTCTACCAAGTTTCATTTTGAGTTACTTGTAGGTCTTTACCACCTTAGAGCATGGCTTCTAACATGCTCTCCATTGCCAACCCTACTCTTCGGGTTCGATTCCTCCCTCCCCTCTTCTCTTACGTCATTTCGATTAGTAGTCGTTTAACATGTTATTTGAGAATTTAAGTAATGTTCTGTTAGTAGAGTTGGACTCCTTATATCTTACTCACTTGTCTGTTACTGCTAAAGCTAAATGTCATTATGCGACATAATATTGTCTTTTAAATATGTAACACATCGATTTAATAATGTAAGTAATTTCTTTGTATGAATATTAATTTGTGTACTTCGTAATGACAGGCATATAACAAGGGATTTTCTGAATTCTCTGGACTACACACATCGATCCCCTTTGGTCGCAAATGCTCCGATGACCTTGTCACCTTAGTGGCGTTCCACACCAATGCAGTAAGTTCTTGTATAGCTTAGGCTTTATATTTCTTTCGGTTTTTCTAACATGCCTTTATTAATTATAGTGGTCTCTTATCATATGCTTGTTTCATTGTTTGACACACTTTTAAAAACTGATACCATTTATCTAACGTGCATGTTTAAACCAAAAGGAGAATAAAAACTTCGGAGTATGAGTTTCACACTTTCACTAGTGCTTTAGATGAGATCCAACTCATACAACATTTCATGCACTTTGTGTAATGAAGTTTCTGATCACTAGTGATATTACGGGTAAAATTGATGTACCACATCACCGTATATCACATTTAATGAAGATACAAGAGATTCACTATTAAAATTTTAGATTTTTCATTTAAAAGTACAATTATTTACGTGGTACATTAAGTACAATTTAGAAATTTTCACAATTAGTATGTTAGTTCAGTAAATCAAACCACTTTGCTAATTCGATTTGGTAAACCGAACCTAAAATATTTATGGTGTGTGATTTTTCGATTTGCACAATTCGGTTTTTCTTGAACACCCTTATAGTTGTAGTAAGTTATAATGCCTAGTATCTAGGATGATAAATATTGATCGAATACCATGTGAACATTGGCCATTTTGTTGGCAAACTCTAGATCTTGACATAACACATTCTCATTTACGAGTGACGGTTGGTCTTAACACAAGAGTAAGAGTGCATATATATAATCCTCATTAACCTGCCATACACAATGGTCTTTGAGGCATAAGAGTAATGTTGTTGTTGTTGTCGTCGTCATTCATTTTGGAACTATGTATTCCATAAGAATTGCTCTGTATCGGATAAACAGTTGGATTATTTAATTACCTTTCGATTTTGATAATGAATATAAATTGACCGCTATTTCAAAAATAAATGATACGATCTATAATTCAAAAATATTGTTAGTTTACTTAATTATAACCCTTTTGACTCTAAAATATAATACCCCTTCTAACCGAACAGTTTGTTAACGTTTACCATTTTCACTAGGGAATATTTCGAACAAACGTAGAGCACCTGTTGAGTTAAAAGAGAGTACAACAGAGCTCAGCATTAACTAAACATTTTTGACATGATGCTTAGGTTGGAGGGAAGCGAAGTGCACAAAAGGGCCTTGTTGTGGAAGCCAAAATCAAAGTGGCCATAAACGGATTCGGACGTATTGGAAGGAACTTCTTGAGGTGTTGGCACGGTAGGAAGGACTCTCCTCTCGATGTCGTTGTGATCAACGACACCGGAGGTGTCAAACAAGCGTCTCACCTCCTCAAGTACGACTCCACCCTTGGCACATTCGACGCTGATGTTAAGCCTGTTGGTACTGATGGCATCTCTGTTGATGGCAAAGTCATTCAAGTCGTCTCCGACAGGAACCCTTCCAACCTTCCTTGGGGGTTAGTACCTTGCACTCTTACATTTTTGGTAGTCCGCTAGTCTCTAAGCTTGTATGTGTCGAGTCGATTGCTTTGAAGTACAAATACGTGTATAAGACGATCTGACCCCAACATCATAGTAAAATGCGAGTAATTTTGTGATGAAAGCTAAGATATGGTGATTGACACAAATTCTCAAATGAGTCATTTGTACACGTATGATGGGTTGATTGTGACTACAATGTGACAATTTTTAAGGTCTAAAACGCAATTTACTCGATAATGGTCAAACAGTCTGTCACATGCATACAACGATTTCATAAGAGAATTACTCGGTTATACTTTAGGTTGATAATAACATATGAATACGGGAATGTAACATGAAATTCAATTTTTGTAACGCGAAAAAATGGTGCAGGGCAATGGGCATCGACTTGGTGATAGAAGGGACAGGTGTGTTCGTGGACAGAGAAGGAGCAGGAAAGCACTTGGAAGCGGGTGCAAAGAAGGTCCTGATCACTGCCCCCGGAAAGGGTGATATCCCGACCTACGTGGTGGGTGTGAACGAGGAAGGTTACACCCATGCCGACACCATCATCAGTAACGCCTCTTGCACCACCAACTGCTTGGCTCCCTTCGTGAAGGTCCTTGACCAAAAATTCGGTAAGCATTTTCTGCGTTGTTCCTTTTCTAAATCGAGTTATAGCACATTCAAAACGTGAAGAATAGCCGTTGATTAAGTGACGGGTACAGACGGATTTGTGACTAGTTTGTGTGCGCAGGAATCATCAAGGGAACCATGACCACAACCCACTCCTACACGGGAGACCAAAGACTCCTAGACGCAAGTCACCGTGACTTGAGACGTGCACGAGCAGCAGCCCTGAACATCGTCCCAACGTCAACAGGGGCAGCCAAGGCAGTAGCCCTGGTGCTCCCAAACCTAAAGGGGAAACTAAACGGGATCGCTCTGCGTGTACCAACACCCAACGTCTCAGTCGTGGACCTCGTCGTCCAAGTCACAAAGAAGACGTTCGCTGAGGAAGTGAACGCAGCGTTCAGAGAGGCTGGAGACAATGAGCTGAAGGGCATTCTGTCAGTCTGTGACGAGCCTCTGGTGTCTGTTGACTTTAGGTGCAGTGACGTCTCGTCGACAATCGACTCGTCTTTGACCATGGTCATGGGTGATGACATGGTTAAGGTCATTGCTTGGTATGATAATGAGTGGGGTTACTCTCAGAGAGTTGTTGATCTTGCTGACATTGTTGCTAACAAATGGCAGTAATGTTTTTGATCCATCGAAGAAAGAAGTGATCGTTTCTGTTCGTGTTTAATTTGTTGATCTATATATATATACATTTAATTTTGTGTTGTGACAATCAATTTTCCTATGTTATATTTGTATTTTATGTTAATAATGAAAAATTTCGGGATTTTCTCACTTGTATAGAGAAGTATGTTTAATCTTATTTCGAATGGTTAATTAATGGATGTATGTGTTTGTTATGTACATTTTCTGATCACAAATTAAACGATTTTTCGAAGAATAATTATCCCTAATAGAATATGTTAATATTCTAGTTAGCTATATGAAAAGATTTCATTCCGTATATTTGTAATATTCTCTCCTGTAATTTAGGAAGTAGTTTTTGTATATAAACTCTCTCAATGAATGATAATGGTCAGGGACTATATTCTTTTAATCCCGTTTAATGAAATGCATATTTGGTTTAAAATTTTGAGAGGCGGACACTATTCTAGTTAGGGTCTGTTCTCTTCTCCTTATTTTTCCTTAACTTATCAAACACATAAGAAAACTTCAGAAAATTTTAGTAAACTTCAAATAGTTATAAAATACTTCACGAAATTTCAGGAAACTTTAGAAAATTTAAGAAAATTTCATAAACATTAGAAAACTTTTTATATGAGATGTTAATTTATTACAAATTGGAATAATGATGATGATGATGATGATGATCATAATAAGAATAGTAATAAATTTTTTTTATAATTTTCTTTGAAATGATTTTCATAATATTTGAATAAATGATATCCGACTTGCTTTAAACCCATTTTAGTAAATAAAAATAAATATTTTACCTAATTAAAACTAAAGTACCTAATTTTTAATCGTAATTGTTTTAAATATAGGAAATTTTAACAAGAATAAATCATCCGATGCTTGATCTTCCATAAATAAACCGTTCTTTATTTAATCCCATAATAAATTCAACTATGCCATAATCTTTCTTAAATAGACCGAACCACATTTTCACTACCACATTTGTACTTGTTGGTGACCTGTAAAATCAGGTCATCCACCTCCTTCTTTCTCCCCTTTCATTCCATAATCTTCTTTAATACCCATTTTCATATTTGCCCCCAAAATAATCTCCACCTCCACCTCCGACCACCAAATACACAGTCCCAAAATGGCAGGCTCTAGATAAAATCAAACTTTACTAATAACTAATGAAACCGCCACTACCCTTACCCACCACCAATCAACCATCACCGCACAACCACCCCACCGACTTAGCCACCGCGGCAGCACACTCCCCCACAGAACCATTCATCCGTTAACCGCCTCCAAGATGACGCCGACAGGACGAACGAATGTCACAACATCCTCGATTTCTTCACCGCCCAGCGAAGCAAGTTTCATCATCTAACTCGAGGTGACTCTGGTATTGAATTGTAGAGGAGCTTCTACAACAATTTGAACGAAACTAGAGCACATGCTTAAAAACCCAGTCGATCTTAATATTTAGTTCAATTTTTAAGAGAAATAGGACGATGTCCATTTTATCATTTCAATTGTTCCCAAAACCATCAAACCCCTTCAACACTGAATGAGAGAAATTTTACTTGTTATCTCACCGCGCACGCTGTCTGACCGGCGCGTGATACGCTGGCTATTAGTTATCGGAGGTAGCAGCACCATTATTATTGTTGTTGTGGTGTCAGAATTGGCGTTGGTTGACATGAAAGTGATTTTGAATAGGGATTGGATTAAAGATGAGGGGATACAGATTTTTATTATTGATAGTTGATTTTTCAATAATATTAATTATAATGGTTATTAGAGAGGGTGTGAGGTACGAGAAGATAAATAGAGTCTAATAACAAAGATAAAATAGAGGTTAATTAGAAGTTTATCGGCTTCACAGGTTGCCTGTCACCGAATACACTCTTGGAAGAGAATGGGAATAGATCGGTATATTGTGGGATTATTTAAAGTTTAGTTTATTAATGGAAGATCACTAATATGTTGGTTTATTGGCATTAAATTTCCCTATATAATTTTATTATCAACCTACGTATTGGCTGATAGAGAAATAAAGGTGTGTTGTACGCTACGGTTCTCTACCGTATGCCATTTATTTTTTATGATTTGAGGGAATAGGTCGATTTTTGTGGTTTTTCATGGGTACGACCTATCTTTCCCACAGACGGCGCCAAATTGTTTCGGCATAAAATGAGCCTCTTAGGTCGGATGAAATAGGGCCTCCGAGCCTAGCGATAAGCTCCATGGAAGACCTGATATAATGAACTCCGGGCCCGGGGTTGCCCCCGTGATGGAGCCTCCGACGTCTAAGTTAGTAGCATAATATATACTTAAGGGTATTTAAGTGGTATTTAGGAGGAAGAGAGTATAGAGAGAGAAGTAGGGGAAGGGCTTAATA
>JAUEKU010000008.1:1132581-1143278 GCA_032274805.1 Gypsophila paniculata
TTACTTTATGTCATAAAGAGGTCGTCATATGCGTACGACCGTCGCACACAAGAATTAAGCAATTTCAAAAACAATGAATCGAGATGATATGTTTTATGTTGTACATTATTTCTTCTTTTTTCTTTTTATCACATCCTATTATAAAAGTTATTCTAATTTATGTCGAGGTGATATATAAAAGCAGAAATTTGTGGGATACAAAATGGACATAGAGTCATATTGATAAAACAATATATCAAACAAAACTGATATTGTAGGCAAGTTTTTTACACAAAACTATTTTTATAAAAGTCAAAAGAATGTATTTTGCAAAAAGTAAAATAAAATTAAATGTTTCATAAAAACTGATATTTAAAAAGGAGTATTTTAAGATATTTTTCTAAAAAAAATATTCAATTTCTATTTTTTTGTGGTCATTTACGTAATAAAATGAACTTTAAAATCATAACTTGACATTTATAAGATAATACGATCAAATCTTATCATACATACATACATTCATATCATATACTCCACATACACAACTTTCTCTAGTGGCAAATGCATGCTTTCACAAAGAGGTGTGATATATTGGTTTCCCTTGGAATACCACAATCAAGGGGTCTCAAGTTCGAGCTCCTTCGGGAGCAATCTTGTGGCATGTGGGGGTAATACGATCTGATGCTTTATATGCTAGACTTCGAGCTTGTTGCAGGCTATTGCGCATACTCGGGGTTTATCCAGAGCGCACCAAGTTAATTATGAAAGCGGTTGCGGGTTCCACGATTGTTGAAAAGAAAAAAATGCATGCTTTCAACTTTAAAATCTAATGGATGCTTTAAAATCTTATCTAATGAATTTATCAAAGTCTACACGACAAAATTCTATGGTGACAAGTCGTTGCCAAATGGTTTTAGAGTTTGAAAATTTGTCGACGAGACCTTTTCTTTTATAAACGCGATTAATATTTACGAAATACAAAGTCTAAAAAAATTCTAAAATTCATTTTACATTGTAACTTATTATCAATCAAATTTCTTTTTAGTATATTCAAATGTACTTAGATTTTTTTTTTTTTCTATTCAAATCAACCCGTATATAATTTTCTTCTAATTGACTATTATCCTTTGATAACTTGATAAGAATATACCCAAAAGCTATTGAACCAGAATAAATCGACCCAACCGGAGTTAAACCGAATGCAACCATACTCGAATATGACCAAACCCAAACCATACCCAATCTAAATGACCCCGTTTGTCGTGTATAAACTACTCCATGAAATAGAAGTTTGATTTGCCTCCATTAGTTGGGCAGGTCAAGAATAACACCAAAGGAGGAAAAGAAATATACAAAACCAAACTCACATTTTTAGTTTAGATCAATAAAATGGTTCTTTCCAACATAAAAAAAGGTATCTCCTACCTATAATACATTCCTTTCTGAGTTAAAATTCTTAAGAATATTTAATTTGTAATGCCCTTAACTTGGATCAAAGGTCTTACAATGTGCTTAACAACATCAACCAATCTATATATAGAACACAAATGTAGCAATTTAAACACAACTAAGCATTTCCAAATATATAAACCACCTGAGTAACAAAGTGTAAATATATAGACAGAGCATAGAAAAAAATGGCTGCGTCATCACCAACACCAAGGTTGCTAAAATCCGACTCAATCGCAGATCATATGCCAGAAGCGTTGAGGGAGAGACGGTACCTTATGAAGAGGTGTTTTGCGCGGTATGTACAGCAAGGGAAACGGTTGATGAAGCTGCATCATCTCATGGACGAGCTCGAGATGTCCATTGATGACCAGGCTGAAAGGGCTCAAGTCTTGGAAGGCACACTTGGCTACATTTTGTGTTCTACTCAGGTATCGATGTTCTCTACAATATTCTGCTCCCTCTATCGATGTTCTCTACAATATTCTGCTCCCTCTATATCAGCAAAATGTTAACGTTTGCTATTGGCGCGGAGTCTATGGAGAGCATAAACATGTGACTAGTTCAAATTATTATGCCTCTAACAATTAGTTGGAACGACAATAAAAGGAAAACGTTAACGTGAATGGAGGAGCAGTGGACAACCGTCTTTGATCTTTATGCCATCATTTATATTATTTTTAAGGCAGATTTCAGTTAGCATAACCAGTAACGTCGTTAAGAGATGGTGCCCATAACCTGGGTTCGAAGCCCATCAGCGTCATTACGCCATGTTCCAACCAAATAAAAATTGAAATCCAAATACTAAAACTATTCTGTTATCTGAAATTGTACAGGAAGCAGCAGTTGTTCCACCTCACATGGCCTTTGCTGTCAGGCCAAATCCCGGATATTGGGAGTACGTGAAAGTTAATGCAAATGACCTTACAGTCGAAGGGATTAATGCAACAGAGTACCTGAAACTTAAAGAGACCATATACGACGAGAACTGGTATGTCTTCAACTCCGTATCATTTAGAATTTCAAGTCAGCTTAAAACTTACGGACTTACAGAGTATGTATTAAAACCTATGAACATTTCAGGGCCAAAGATGAAAATGCCCTAGAGGTGGACTTTGGGGCACTCGACTACTCTACCCCACGCCTTACGCTCTCATCTTCAATCGGAAAAGGGATGAATTTCGTTTCAAAGTTCTTAAGTTCAGAACTGTGGGCAGAAAAGGAGGCTGCAAAACCTCTAGTAGAGCACCTATTATCAATGCAGCACCTTGACGATGTAAGACCATAATTCTGTAACAGCATATATTAGCATTTTTTACCTCACAGCCAAACTACTGAGCTTGAAATTTGCAGAAGCTTATGATCAATGACACATTGAATACACCAGCAAAGCTTCAGGCAGCACTGGTCGTAGCTGACGTCTTTGTTTCATCACTTCCTCCGGAAACACCATTTCAGAACTTTGAGCTAAGGTATATACATCCCTTTTTTATTAGTCAACAGCCCTGAAATTTACGGACTTTCATGAGATCGTCTTTTCATATGATCAGGGTCAGATCAATGATAGTTCAAGATAAAACAAAGAGTTCTGTAACTTAAAAATGCGGGGGTTTAAATCTTGTTGAAAGGTCGCACAAATTTTTGCTATAAAGTCCATGAGCTTCTAACATCAACCTTTTGCTATAAAATCTGTCAGATTCTAACAATTTCATTAAGTTGAGACCGCAATATTCAATTTTTTGTGAAGATGAATATATTCTGATCCTAAAATATTTCCAGGTTTAAGGAATGGGGTTTCGAGAAAGGGTGGGGAAATACTGCACAAAGAGTAAAAGAGACAATGAGGTCACTCTCGGAGGTACTTCAGGCACCAGATGCAGTGAATGTGGAGAGCTTCTTTGGCAGACTCCCGACAATATTCAACATTGTGATATTCTCAGTTCACGGCTACTTTGGCCAAGCAAATGTCCTCGGTTTGCCAGACACGGGAGGCCAAGTATGTGTCCCCTAGTCTTAACAACCTGAAAGATAACCATGGGACAGATGAGTAAAACTATCTGTATTATACTTACAGGTGGTTTACATTCTGGATCAAGTCCGAGCTATGGAGGAGGAACTACTTGTCAGAATAAGGAACCAAGGGCTCAACGTAAAGCCGCAGATTTTAGTGGTGAGAGCTAAATGACAATTTCCTAGTGATCTTTGCAAAGACACAATAATACGAAAAAGTAACGCTGGTTTGTTTTTTCAACATAGGTAACAAGATTAATACCAGATGCGCAAGGGACTAAGTGCAACCAGGAACTGGAAGCAATTGAGGGCACGAAGCACTCCAACATCCTGCGAATTCCTTTTAGGACAGAAAACGGGATTCTCCGCCAATGGGTCTCCCGTTTTGACATATATCCCTACCTAGAGAAGTTCACTCAGGCAAGTCACAAATGATCAGTCAACTGATTTCGGAGATGCCTGTATTCGCTCTGCGATGCTGACTGACATTCTTTCATATGACAACAGGACGCCACAACCAAGATAATAGAGCTTATGGAAGGAAAACCTGATCTCATCATTGGAAATTACACAGACGGAAATCTAGTAGCATCACTCATGGCAAATAAGCTCGGGGTAACTCTGGTATGTGTCGTTTATATTTACAAACACTGTAATATGAAACATACCTCAATTCAAAATGCTAACATTCTGCATAAAAACAGGCCACCATAGCACATGCCTTAGAGAAGACAAAGTATGAAGACTCGGATGTCAACTGGAGAGAAAAGGATCCCAAATATCATTTTTCGTGCCAGTTCACAGCAGATATAATTGCAATGAATTCTGCGGATTTCATCATTACAAGCACTTATCAAGAAATTGCCGGAAGGTTAGAAATTATACATTTGATGCCTTCAATAAACATGAACTAGAGCAGATGTTCAAACTATGCGTTTTATAATCAACCTAATTCACAATCTCGTTCAGAAACTATTTCTACCCTTATAAACTCCATTGAGCAAGGAAAGGCCGACAAAGAGTACTAACATGGAGTTGCTTGTTTGCAGCAAAGATAGAGCTGGTCAATACGAAAGCCATGCAGCGTACACTCTTCCAGGTCTATACAGGGTGGCCTCAGGCATTAATGTCTTTGATCCCAAATTCAACATAGCTGCCCCTGGTGCTGACCAATCTGTCTATTTCCCATTCATTGAAACACAAAAACGATTCACACAATTCCATCAATCCATTCACGATCTGCTCTATAACGATATAGACAATGATGAGCACATGTAAGTAATCACGTCTTCCAAATATGCAAGCTGGAAATGCTATATTGCTGAATGTCAAATCATCATACTGAGTATTATTTTTGAACAGAGGATTTCTGCAAAACAAGACGAAACCAATCATCTTCTCTATGGCAAGACTGGATACCGTGAAAAACATCACTGGACTAACAGAGTGGTATGGAAAAAACGAAAGATTGAGAAATCTTGCCAACCTTGTAGTTGTGGCAGGCTTCTTTGATCCCTCAAAATCCAAAGATAGAGAAGAAATGGCTGAAATAAGAAAAATGCACATGTTGATACAGAAGTACAACTTGAAGGGCCAGTTTAGATGGATAGCTGCGCAGACAGATAAATACAGAAATGGTGAGCTGTATCGGTGCATTGCTGATACACGAGGTGCATTTGTGCAGCCAGCTTTGTATGAAGCATTTGGTCTTACAGTCATTGAAGCCATGAACTGTGGGTTGCCCACTTTTGCCACAAATCAGGGGGGTCCAGCTGAGATTATCGTTGATGGTGTCTCCGGCTTTCATATTGATCCCCACAATGGAGATGAGTCAAGCAACAAGATTGCTAACTTTTTCCAGAAGTGCGAGGATGAAGATGAATACTGGAACACAATCTCAGCAGCAAGTTTACAACGAATATATGAATGGTACACAAGCAATCTAACAGCCTAGAATTATGTTTATATAGCGTATATAGTCATAGAAGCAAGACATATCACCAAATTATGATAGTTTTATATAAACAACGGTTTGTGATTTGACATTCTCTTTCTTGCCTCAGCTACACATGGAAGATCTATGCAAACAAAGTCCTGAATATGGGTTGCTTATATAGTTTCTGGAAACTGTTGAACAAAGAACAGAAGCAAGCAAAACAAAAATATGTCAACATGTTCTACAATCTCGAATACAGAAATTTGGTATGTGCCCCTATCTGTGACGGCTAAGTTCTACGGCTAAGTTCTACAACAATCATAAATGATGGGCACTTGTGCTAGAGCTCTAATGTGAAACTCGTACAGGTAAAGACCGTGCCAATTCCTACCTATGAAATCCCAAAGCCAGTGCCACAGACAACTGTAAGGCCGCAGTCCTTGAAAAGGCATGCTTTTATTCTCCCCATATATACTCTTTTGTTTATGCAACAGCTTGAACATATCCGTTTTCAAAACTAAAATGCATTATGACAAGAGTAGGCATATTCATGTGAGTCAACAATATGTTTGTGCTAATTCAGAAATACAAGATAGAACCAGTAAATAGGGTGTTTGGTGCATTGAATATGAATAAACCTAACAAAAACATGTACCATAATTCTGTTTCTTTGGTTAACTTGTTAATGACTCACTTTGTTTACGTGTTTCAATTACAGGCGTCAACCACCGAGGATAAAGAGGTAAATGAGAGCAGAATGACCCAAGCTACATTAAGTTTAATAGTCATGTAACTTGTAATTTTGCTGACATAACTCAATCTTACATGTAACATGTAGGTGGTTCGGAGCTTAGTTCCGCAAACAGCAAATCTCGACAAGACGGCATCTTCCAAAAAACTTGGACTAATAAATACCATTCTGAAACTGCCCATGATCCTCCTTCTCCTACTGCTGTTGGGTTGGACTCATTTCTCAACTTATCAACAACAAAATGATATTGCATCGTGAATAATTTATAAAGATATTCCACTTATTATTGTAATGATTCTTATCCGCCATATTCCATATGTACCAACATAGAATCAAATACACACATTGTATACATCATACTTCTGAAAGCAAAACATATTACAAACTGAGTACGCTTTCCAATTCTTGCGCAAAAACTAGAGAACGTTCGGTCATCATGGGGGGTGGGGGGGAGAACAATTTCAAAGTACCTAGAAATGACGAGTCCAAAGACCACAAGCCCACAACTAAGAGAATCTACAAAAACATACATTAGACTATTGTAAGCATACAACGGGATCATTTAAAGTATACATAACTCATTTACAGATTGTTACAATAATCATAATGATGGTGAATGGTCACTACTCACAACCACCTGTTCTATGCGTAAAAGATCTTGCATAAGATTTACTAAAAAGAATCATACCAACAAAAATTATACTCACCGTTTTAGCCGTTACATGAGTACCTTTAGATTTAGATAAAATCCATCAATAACCGAAAAGTGCACAGAGAGTTTGTTATTTTCACACACCCCAGACTGCAGATTATTAGAAACTCCCATGCCTTCAACAAAAAACACTAAGCAAGATAGCTAGTGCTCACTAAATGAGGCAATACAACCACAAATACACGGGAAAAACTATAAAAAAAATGATGTGTTGAGGAAACGCTTTCCAATCCACCATTAGGAAGATACATCGTTGATGTTGTACTGCTGTTTAAATTTTCCATGACACGGAGAAGGGAGACAAACACAGCTTTTGCAGGCTCACGATACTATTTAAACCATCGAAAGGTCTTGACTAATTGAACTCAATAATATTCCGTTTGTTTGGAGCTAAGTCACCAATTCTACTGAAACACTAAATGACATTGTCTGAAGGCTGACGCCCTAAATTTCTACTGTTTTTTTTTTGTCTTATAAACAGCGCAAACAATTAATATATCAAGTGAGGGGGGGTGTTCTGAAATTAATGGCTAGCGTAAATACTTCAATATTCCGTAATAATCATTACACAAAGTAAATTACTGCTAAAATGCCTAACCACGAAACACGAAATAATTTGCAAAGAGTACAAATGATAACGACAGTACTATAATGTTTTATCACAAAACGCAGCAAGATGCATTAGATGTCTCACCCAAAGTATCAGCAAGTTTAATCATCAGACCTGTCTAGCAACGGGATGACCCAGTCTCCATCTCTTCTACTTGTCACAACCTTCTCAGTCTCTTGAACCGGTTTCTCCTCTTCGCTTACTTTATCTTGCTTCATATCTTTAGTATTACGACGACGAAGCAACATGAGGTCCAACATCTTCCTCCGGACATCATAAAGAGCATTGCGCTCATTCAAACACCCCTTGGAATACGCTTCTCTAAGAAAAACATTCTGAGTGTTTCCTTTAGTCGAGATGTAGAATATCCCAGGGTGCTTCAGCAGGAGCTCACGCATATTTACCTCAATCCCCAAGTCCTTACGAAAGTGCGCAAATCTTTCAACGGGCACCATTTTCTCAACTGTCAAGCTTAAGAGCTCGTGCACAATGCCCACAACCCTCTTCTCAAAACGCTCGATTCCTGCTTTGCTACGACTCCTCGTACCCTCTTTCTCATAAGGCCTCACATACGACAATCTTTGCCAATTCATTAATTTCTCCTTAAACCCACTCTCAATCTTAAACCCTGTAGGGAAATTTATCGGAAATGCGTACTTAATCTCGAATTCACTCAACCACTTCTCCCTATACTCGTTCTCCCTCCACTCCTCGACTCTAGCAGACGCAAAATTCTCGTCCTTCTTCACAAGAGCTACCACCTCCATATCAACCAACCTAAAATCATCCGAATACTTCCCCAAAATCGACTCTCTAAAATCCTCTGGCAGCCCTAATTCTCGTCTAACCAAACGCAAAGCGTGTAAATGGAGCGTACCCTCTCTCGACATCATGAAAAGCTTCTTCAACATCCTAACATTATCCGCCTCCCTCGCCCTCACAACAACCTTCTCTTCCTCGATCAATCGAAGCATCTCACTCGCAACGCAACAACACACATTCCTCCTCACTGGGTGCTTGAAAACCTCGAAAAGATGCGGGTATTCGTGAACGAATTCACCCACAGTAACATTCAAACCGACAACATCACCCCACCTAGACATGATCTGCATCGAAACATAAGCCCGTCTTCTTTGAGACATTAGGTCGAACAGGTGGAGTGCAATGTTAAGTTTTCTCAGTTGGGAGGTCAGAAGGTCGAGTTTGAGGTCTCGAGTTCGATTCTCAAGACGGGTTTGGGCCGTATTTGCGGGCTTTCGCCATCGTCTTTGATTGGATGAATTGAATGGACCGAAGGAAATCGACGAAGTCGGTGACGACGGGTGAGGAAAAAGTTTGTTGGTTTGGGAGATTTTATAGAAGAAAAATCTCATGGTTTAATAATAAATAACAAAGTTAACGGTCGAAAAAATATAACGACCAAAATTTAAATAGTTGGTAATATTGTTGAATTTCCCGCGCAAATAATTTGATGGTTATAGGGTATTGTTGGTGTTGGAATTTGGATAATTGAATAATTGTGGAAAAATATGAATTTAGTTCCGAAAATAAAAAAATGAATATGTAGGGGTAATAATGTAATATAACCTTCCACAAATATTTCCTAATTTTGTTCTAATTTGCGGCGATCATATTCTACTTTTGAGAGGGTAGCGTCAAAATTCGATACCACCTGATGACGCCCTATCAAGGTTTAGTTAGTTTTAAGGAGTTTTTTTTTTCTTTTTTGTTAGTAGTTGGTATAATATATTGTAATGGTAGTCGTTGCGCAATTGTAAGTTTATAATGGTTTATGCGAATGGTAGGGCCATCTTGTATATTGATGTGATTTTTATAAATTGATACGAGTAAAATGTAATAAATTGACATTATCATTTTGACACAATCTCATTTTTCTTGTTAAATAAGCAAAATTTCGTAATACACAAATAAACCTCTTGAAAGGAACATTGCAATGAGACTTGGTCCGTTGTCCTATTTATGAATATCATCTTCCTCGTGTCATTTTATTGGATGATCATCATTTTCAAAATGTGATTTTAATACGGAGTATTGAAAATGAGCAAATATTCTTATCCATTTTCGTGCATATATAAAACAAATTATCACTTTCATGTGCAAAGAAAATGATCACAGAGTACAATGCAATTTTTTTTTTTTTTTTTGAAACCCAATAGGTTACGATTAAATTAATAACGCATCACCAACAATTTCCTCAACAATGTTACGAGGCAAGTCCGACGACCAAACTTTCCTGCCTTCGCACAACGGTGAGACATGGGTGAGCTCATGTGCCACTCTATTGCATTTTCTACTAACAAAGGCCCAAAAAATCGACTCAAAAAGAGAACAAGCCTCAAAAATATCGTCATAAACTAAACTTAGATCGCTCCGCCCCGTTTTGCGTCTCCGTAGATCTTCTATGACAACCTTGCAGTCGCTCTCCAGAGCACAATGCAAATTTGATATCATGATATGGGTGAAATGAAATAGATGCTCACATCAACCATCATATCGTACAATTGTTTCAATGAGATCATTATATTCGAACGTGTTCTGTGTGAGTCGTGTGACATTAATAAATTGAGACACTTAAAAGATTTTCAAATTGGTAAAGGCACCGAAATCGAATCACATCTAAGTCGTAATCAATGTAACGTACCGGTACAAATGTACAATGATCTCATACTCATTGAAATATAAAAAGGGAAAATTCCCATGGTATCCCTGAGGTTTACACTTTTGTCAATGATATCCAATTTTTTAAGTTTGTGTCCGAGGTGCTCCTGAACTTTTCTTTGTGTGCACGCCGTGACCAAATTTATTTTTCCGTTAAAACTCCGTTAAGTTCAGTACTAATTGATGACGTGTCAAGTCCTAATTGTGGGAGAAAAGTTAATTAGATTAATTTAGTTATATAGAAACTTTTATTTGCACGTGATACCCCTCAGGTATACACATCGTGCACATGGTACCCCTAAATTTTCTGCATTATGCACATGGTACCCTTAAGGTTAATAGAAAGTACACAAGGTACCCCTATGCAGGCCCGTTCCTAGCCTTTTGGTGGCCTATGGGCGGAACGAAAAATTGAGGCCCTAATTATTGAATAAAGTAAAAAAATATAAATTAAAATCTGATTTTTTTTTTATGCTTTGAAATGACCGAATTAGAAAAAAAAGGCAAATTACAATAAATATTAAAAAAAACTTAAAATTAAGTATCCAAATCATCATACAAACAATTGTCT
>JAUEKU010000008.1:1156900-1169697 GCA_032274805.1 Gypsophila paniculata
TATTTTGGTGTAATAATTCACCTATTTGGGCTAGGGGTAAATGCTAATACTACCATGATTAAAAATGTGGGACGAAAAGTGATAATCATAGGGCTTTCAAGCTTTTTTTCGGGTATAAGTGCTAGTTTTTTAACTCTTTATATATTAAGAAAAGTTGATATCGACTTTTTTGATCGAAATTACACTTTAGGGCTTCCTATTCTCATGGCCATGAATTCTAATTCAGCATTTATCGTCATGACATCGATCTTATTAGAATTAAAGATGATTAGTTCGGAATTAGGAAAATTAGTGTCGTCGGTATCTATAGTCGTCGATATATGTGCATGGTTTATAGCCGGTTTTATGTCCTCTATAGCAAAATCAATAGAAAAAATGGATACAGAACAAGCGACACTAATTATTACATGTATAATAGGATACTATAGCACCATTTTCTTTATTCTACGCCCAATAGTTATCTATATCGCAAGACAAACTCCAGAAGGAAAACCGATGAGAGAAGGGAATTTTTTTATCATTATAACGCTAGTATTATGTGTAGCGTTTATAGGAGATGTAATCGGTCAAAGTGCTAGCTTAGGTGCTTTCATTTTTGGGTTAGCCTTACCAGATGGGCCGCCACTAGGCATGACGTTGATTGAAAAGTTTGATACAATCAGTACGGGTATACTACTACCCGTATTTTGTACCGTGAGTGGGATGCGTACAAATTTTCACTCTTTATCAAAAGCATCGTCGTTTTATTTTGGATCGATTTTAGTCATGGGATATCTTGGGAAGTTTTTGGGCACTTTGATGGCAAGCTTTATGGTCGGAAATATCTCCCTCAATACCGCGATATCGCTTTCTCTTATTCTATGTTGTAAAGGATATGTCGAGCTCTCAGCATACGGAATGTTCAAAGATTCAAAGGTAAACTTATGAAATTTTAATTTTTTTTTTATTTATTTCGAGAAATTTAGAGTTTGATGCCTTGATACCTCACAAACTCATTTTTTTTTAAGCGAAGCTCTGAATTATTATGACAATTATGTTGATCACTCTAAAGTATAACATAAAGAAACATGCATAGTGTAATAATATTAAATACTTTGTATTATATTATTGATAATGATAAAAAGTGATTTAATGCTTGCAGTTACTATCTGATGAGCTATTCACCCTAGCAATATTTTTAATGTTAATTGTAACCGGAATTTCCATACCGCTTGTGAAGTATATATATGATCCTTCATCAAAATATGCGTCGACTCGAAGGCAGACGATTTTAAACTCGGGTTATAGAGGAATAATCAAGATATTAGTTTGCATTTACAAAGAAGACAATGTTTCAGCAATCATACATCTTTTACAAGTTGCAAAACCAAAAAAAGAGTCTCCTATATGTGTGTTTGTGCTTCAACTCTATGAGCTTATTGGTAGTAAGCAGGCCATCCTTGCACCGTACGACCAAGAAGATAAAAAGGCGCTGACGCGAAGTAATTCAAATCACGTCGTCAGCGCCTTCAAAAAGTTGCAAAAGGAAAATCACGACGACTTGAGAACACAACATTTTACGTCTGTCGCTCCGTATTCATCAATGCACGATGACATATGTTCTCTGGCATATGACAGAGGAGTCAATGTCATAATATTGCCTTTCCATCAGAACGAAGGGTTCGACAAGACGATTGGAGATTGCGCTAACATAAGGAACGTGAATCGTCGAGTTTTGAGGAAGGCTCCGTGTTCTGTAGGAATTTTAATTGATAAGAAAGCTATTGGACATGGAAACCGTCCTATTAATGTTCAGACATTCTATTCGATTGTTGTCCTATTTTTGGGTGGCGGTGATGACCACGAAGCCCTGGCATATAGTCGACGATTGGTAGAAGACTCGAATGTAAATCTAACCGTAATGAGGATCAAATCCGCGTATAGTAACATCGAAGAGAGCGATGCTGAAGTACTCGACGAGTACATCATCAGCGACTTCATTGCTAGTACTAAAAACAAAAGTAATGTCGATTTTAAGGACACAGGCGTGGACGATGGCGTGGGTACAATACAAATAATTAGATCAATTGAAGAACACGTCGACTTGGTGTTAGTTGGGCGTAACCATGACCCGCAAATGCCGGCCATATCGGGGCTAATGGACTGGAGTAAGTGGCCGGAACTAGGCGCCATAGGCGCGATGCTAACGACATGGGATTTTCAATTTTCGATACTCGTAATCCAACAACAACAACAAGTACATCAAGCTAAGTTTAATAGTAATAATAATTGTAAGAGACAAAACTCTACAAACTCATTAGTTTCAGTAAATGATGAAAGTCATAGTAGTGTATCTAATATGTCATATAGAGATGAACACTTTCTTAGTATGGAAGGTCGTCCTTTTCAATATTTTAAGTTTTCACAAACTTAATATTATATGTCAAGTTTTAATTTATATGACAAAAAGTTTGTACATAATTGTAATTGTAGAAGGTATAATAGATTAGCTAATTTTGTGCTTTTTCATCTTGAATGTTAAAATTTAATTTTCCAAAAGTAATATGGGTCGTGAAAAATATTTGATATCAACCTTTATTCCTATACTTCATTCGTCCAGACCTAACACCAACTAAATAATCCAAAACCGATACTGCAAAACTTCCAACTCCACGCTTCTACCACCATCTTAAACATAATATCAAGCTTCCATTAGCCTCATTACTCAACGCCTCGATCACCATCTTTCTTCACCTACTATCTTAGACCATGTCAAACCCCTATTGACATTCCACTACACGAACCAGTCTCATCTCCTATACCTCAGTCTCCCAAACCTAACACCAGCCATAAAAACAAAATCCAAACCCCGCAAAACCAAAACTTTCGAGACAAGCCACATTCCTACCATCATCTTAAATCCTAAAGCTATATCGATACTTCAATACACGTCTAGTACACAACCTTAACTCCGAAAACTCAAAATCTTCCCGACCTAACACCAGCCAAACAAAATCAAACCACACAAAACCGAAAACTACCAATTCAATGCCACATTTTAATCCTCCCTTCAAATCCCAAACATCTTTCACAACATTTTCAATTTATTTTTCACAATCATGCAAATTTCTTCAAATATTTTCCCAAAAAATGAAAAATTTACAATTATTTTTTTTTAATTATTTTAATTTAATTTAATCATCCTAGAAGGTGGGAAGGGCGCCACTACTACAAATACTTGTACAACTCCAAAACAAACCCCCTACAATTCCTCTTCTCCCTTCACTCTCTTCTTTCTTTTCTTCCCTTTTTTTTTCTCCCTAAAAAAACACCATTTTCCTCTCAAAATCACTTCCTACATTCTGTAAGTATTTTCTCCACCTTATTCTTCACATTTTTCTCGTTTTTTTGCGGTTTTTTGAGCATTTTTTTGTGGCGGGAACATCAAATTCATCACTTTTAGACAACTTTTTTCGATTTTTTTGTGATAAAGATTGAATCTTGCGTTTGATTTGATGTTTTTGTTGATTACCCAGTTGTTTAATTAGTTGGTTTGATTGATTGGTGTGTTTAAATTTGAATTTTAGCTGTGATTTTGCGTGTTGATTCTTTGTTTTTGGTGTGTAATATCGTTTTCTAGGGTTTTTGAGATTTTTCGTTGAATTAGTTGTTTTTTGTTGTGTGATTTTTGATGTTTGTTGCTTAAATTTGATGGGTTTTTGTTAATTTTTGATGGGTATTGCTTAATTTGTAGTGATTTTGCTTTGATTTTTATGTATTTTTGTTGATTTTGGTGGTTTTCTTAGGTTTTTACATTGCATGTACTAGTACATTACTACATTGGTTATTGGGCTCGATCTCGATTTCTGGTCTTGTTGTGTTTGTGATTAGGGAGTTAGAATCTTGCAATGCTGGCTTGATTGTTGGAGGGATTGGAGTAATGTTGTCGAATTTCGTTGTTTTGGGGGCATTCTAGGGTTTTGAATTGACTTGTTCTGAGTGTTTTTCGTAGGTGGTGGGTCATCGTAGGGCTGCAGTGGCAAATCGTTTGGCTTTTTGAGCAAAATTGAATATGCCATTGCTGAAACGAAAGCCATTCTCATTGTTGGAACCTCCAAACGATTTAGCTCCTCGTGAGTTCGTATTTCAGATCAGGTTCACGAAGGAGATATTCCGCGATTATCAGTATCCTTCATTCTTCGCTTTTGTGTTTTAACTTTTAACTAATTTAGCTCAGCGTAGCTATAGATACTCCTTGTACTTTGCATGTTTTCTTCTTTTCGCTTTGGATACCTTAATTCTATTCAGAGCGTACTTGAAGCGTCTTAATCTGTACCGTCAAAGAGTATGGACATGTAAAGTCACTGGAAAGGGTAACTTGACATATGAGGAGGCTTTAGTCTCTGAGCAAGTCGCGTCAGAAAAGGTTCAGAAGCTTCCGGAGGAGTTAATCGGCCCTATCTTACTAAGCATTCAATATTGTAAGAATGCTTCTGTACTCATTTTTTTGCTAGTTACTCCATACTTCCTAAATACTTACTCTATAGTCTGCTGATTGAGGTGTGACTTTCGTTATATTAGGGTGTTGCCTCTCCTTGTGCTTTATATTTTCTTTTTATTTTACCCAAATCTTTCCGACAGTTAGGGCTTAGGCTGCGTGACATAGTGGCATAAGCAACATTCACTGATCGTATTGTAGTAGCCATTGTTTTTCTTTTAATAAAATTGTAGCTACTATGGAAACCTGCACTCTAAGTCATGGTTGGACTGTAACATTGTTGTTGTAGGATAACTGGTCATGGGTGAGGGGTCTAAACTGTTTAAGGTTAGAGGAAACTAGTATAAAGTTCTGCTTATTATTTTCTTTCTGCTCTTTGTTTATCCACGCTGGCTGTTTCGCTCCCTGCCTTGATCCCTCACCTTGATCGGATTTGACCTTTCCGGTTCCTGTTTTCTATTCAACGATAAGATCCTTGGATTGTATCCAGATTCCAGTGCTTCAATCTTTTACTGAGGGTCTCTCTCAGAAACCCCTGGATGTGTGAACTAGGATTAGAGTCTCTTCATGTTGCGTAGTATCTATTATAACAAGTACGAATAAGCTGGAGTTCTCTTTGGTGTGAATTTTCAGATAGCATATTGCCATGTAATTTTGTACTATGTTCTAGTCATTCGGTTACCTTTAGTTTTCATACAAAAAACCGAGGAAGGGAGGAAGAGTCGAAGAGATCAATTTTAGCTTTGTTTATTTAATGGCAAGTGGGAGTGGGAGGGGGGTTAGTGAGATGAGTGAACGCACACGGTAAAAAAATGAATGGGACAAAGATGGTGATGCGGTGAAATTTTAAAGCTATGATTAACTTTAGCTTTTGTATCCTTTTGAATTTGTAAGTTGCTCTTCTGTGCATCTCGAAGCCCGCTAACAACCAAGTACCAACCAAGTACCTCAAGTTTTTATTTCCCCGAAACCTCAATTTGCATCTGAATACCCCGTACTATCTCGCAGTTCATGATCCAATCAACGACGTTTCCGCCATTTGTGATCCTCATCATGAAGAGTTCAACACCTCAATTTGCATCTAAGTTCCGTTGTATTAATACTGCACCTATGTAATCCACTTTACAAGTTGGGATGCACTGCAGCTTACCATGCTACTCATAAGTTATATCTATCCTTATAATCTGCAGTTCTGAACATGCATAGGAAAACAGAATGTATCTTTCTCTTCTTTTAAGATTGGCCTTCTTCCTAGACATTCGTCTCGATAAAAGTCATAGAGGTGCTGTTGAAGAATTATAATTCTCCATGTAATTTTTAAGATGCCAGTTATTTAATCAGATATGGTAATCAGATTAGTTTGCACGTCTATATAAAATGAAGAAAATGAAATAAGGAAACTCGGCTATTGAAAGAGAGCATGTCAGCACCTTAACATCTTGTCACCTGTGGTGTAGGAATTAGGGATACTTTCCACTATAATTACGCTACTTCAAGAAGAGTGTTTCATTCTGGTCAAGTCTGATGTTAAATTATTGTGTAATGTAGTTTTGTCTTTTCGTTTGTCTCTGTTGTCTATTCTCTTCTATTTGCCACATGCTTTGGTTTCTCTATTCTATTTGGAGACTGAGCCTAATTTATGGCTCAAAATTGTTTAGCGTGAGTTGTTAGGCAGAACCGATATGCACCAGTGACTAGTTGACTGGAGATAACTTTGCCATGATGCGGTGTCCCGGCCAAGATTTTAAAATATTATCTGATTATTATTTCTACTGTTCTTTTCTTTTCATTGTTTTATAGGTCTCTGACAGTTTCATATGATGATCAATATTAGTCGATCCAAAATCATTTTGGGATGGAGGCTTGTTGTGTCTGAGCTGTTTTATTTTTTTGTACTCCTACTCACTAGTCTTGAAAAATCATGGTATTGTCGCCTAGTAATGCTTGCTAAACTTTTAATTATGCACAGGTATGCTTCCATTGAGTGACTTGGTTCGTAAAATCAAAGCTGACCTGCAAGAAAAGCTGGTTGAGGGTGTGGAACTGCAGGGTAAGAAGGATGGTTATATACGTCCATGCAAGATTGTTAAAGTTTTAGATGACGAGGCAGGCGATGCCAGATATGAGGTAGCGTGGCTTGATGATGATGCTAAGACAATTGGAAGCGCGGTATTGTATGAAGAGGATTTTATTCGTAAAAAAATTCCGTTTGGCAGAGAGGTTCTAAAATCTTTTATCAGGGAATCGACGTACCGGAGTATTCCTTGGGTAATTCACGGTAATTTAGCAAAAAAGTACAGAATCCCAACAGATGTTCCAGAGGATTTGAAGGGGAAGGTATCGTTCTTAAATGGATGTGTAGTTAACAACAAAAAGAGAAAGAAGACCGAGGTACAGAAAAACAGTACTAAAAAATTTGTTTATCTTGTGTCTACTGGTCATGTTTGCCTCATTATGTTCTGATCCTTTTTTTTGTGTTTTCTGTGATTTAAACTTTTTATAGGGGCCTCAAGACGGAAGTAATGGAAAAATTAAAAGAAGTAAATCTGATGGTCAAAACAGTGATGACGCTGCGGAGAATGGTGAGCGCTGATAATTAGTTTATGCTTCGTCTATGTGGTACTGGAAAACTGGCTTCACAAGGGATTTTTGTATCTAGTCTGTTTTAGTCATTATCTTGTTTCTATTGTGTACTTTAAACAACATGAAGAATTTACTTTTCTTGTAATTGTTTACGCAGGGGACGACTCTGTCAAGTATCCAATTCCTGATCAGTTAGTGCAGCCTGGTCCTGATGACCCAGTTTTCACGGATCGGCCAACCCCCTCGAGAGAATTCACTGTTCAAGTTGATTGTGTTGGGGACCTTTTGATGGTTTGGGATTTTTGTTCATCGTTCAGTAGGCTGTTGTACTTGTGGCCATACTCTCTCGAAGACTTTGAAAAGGCTTTATGTCACAAAGAGAGCAATATTGCCCTTATTGTGGAAACCCACGCAGCTCTTCTTCGTTTGCTTCTTAAAGATGAGGGAGAATATTTTGTTGTTTTTCAGAAAAAGAAGCGTAAATCAAAGGTCAACCATCTTTCTCTAATGTTTTCTTTTCGTTCTATATGTTATTCATGATTCTGAAACGTGTCTTTCTATGACTTGTTCTACGTGGCCTGTCCACTGTATCTTCTAGCAGCTAGCTTTTGTTTCTATTGAGTTACTTTGCTCACTAGGGTATTTTCCATTTGTTATCTTGCAGATTACCCTAATTACGTGGACAGAATATTTGTGCGATTTCATTGAAATGATTGATGTTCCAGAACTAACCGCTCATATAGCAACCATGAAGCGGGGACATTATGGTCTACTAGATCCTCTTGTTAAACTAAGAATTTTGAAGGAATTGGTCGATCATGTTGTTGCCACCGCTCTTGTGAGAGAGAAGTTGGATGAGAATCTCGAACAACGGCATGCACTTGGTGCTGAAAAGAGAGGCGAAGCTTTAGAAGAAGGTAAAATGAAGAGAGAAGTGAAGGCACGTCTCAAAGCTGTCACTGAAGCTAATGGCGCAGTTCCAGAGGATAGTTCAGATCCTGCTGAAGACGTTTCTAGCAATGGAGAAAGATTGGGGAATGGTCATGTTGAGAAACTATCGCCTGATGTAATGCACTCATCGGAAAACGGGTTTGTGTTCGTGAATATCTTATTTTCCTAAATCAAAATGAAAAAAGAGATTTACATTTGTTAATTATTGTTATTCCGATATTTTGCAGTGAGACTGACGGAAAAAGCAGTGAACTGCGCGATGAAGCAAAGAAGCTTTTGGATGATCTGGAAAGAAGCAAAGACCAACGAGTGGGTTTCCATAGTCTCTTGTGGTTGTCAACGGTTTTGATTTTTGGAATGACTGAAATTATTGACATGAAGTCGTGACTGTTCAGCTTGATAACTTGTCATTGTTCTTCGTTGCAGAGGGAGTTTCTTGAAAAGGAATTGGAGAAACGAGTTATTCGGACAAATTCTTTGGGTAAAGATAGAGACTACAACAGATATTGGTTTTTCCGGCGTGATGGGCGAATATTCATAGAGAGCTCTGACTCTAAGCTGTGGGGATTCTATTCCAGCAAGGAAGAGGTACTTTCTGTTTCAAATTTCTCATAGTTAACTATTTGAAACCAAAAAATTCCACAAACACCCATTTATGCTTTTTGTTCATCGTCTTTAAACATATGAATTTGAGGCATTCAAGTTGCTTTTCTGCGTTCATATTTTGTTCCCACTTGCAATTGACAATGATTGTCTTCGACGACTCAATTCTTTGGTGGGTGCTGCTATATTACAAATGCTATGATGAACTTTTAGCAGATGTAAGGCTGAGAAATTATTGGTAGAAATTACAGCTGGTTTATGTTACTTCTAACAATGAGTTTCTATGTTTTGCACAGCTAGACTCGCTGATGGGCTCTTTGAATCTGAAGGGGGAAAGGGAAAGGGCTCTCAAAAGGCAGCTCGATAAGCATTATTCTAAAATCAGGTTAGTTGTAAAGTTTCAAACATGTGGGAATCGCACGAGGCTTATCATGGTGTTGCATATCATCTATGCTCCCACAATACTCACCAATGACCTAACCTTTTGCAGCAAAGAGTTGCAAAAGAGGTCCAAAGACCTGGCCAACCAAATCGCCGAGGAAGACGCAGTTGTCAGAAGATCAACCAGAGTACGAGCTCCACCCAAAGATAATCCCGCCCTCGCTTTCCTTAAATATTCCAACAAGTGGAAAGCTCTGATGGATTAGAGATACCTAGCTAGCCTTAGCTCTAATGGCGATCTACGAGTCACTAACCGGCCTACTTGCGTCAATATTTTTTCATCATCGGGTCTAAGTGCGTCAATTTTTTTCGATAACGGGTTTAGGTGCTTCATTTTTTTTTCTTTTTTCGCTTGTAGAGAACCTTATATGGGATTAGAAGCTCTATGAACACCTCCATTTTTCGTTCTAAGACGATGAGGGTGGGATGTGATACACTTCTTGCCATTGGAGCAACAATTTTGTAAATGGCCACGCTCATTAGTATTCAAAATGAGAGATACAAATGCCTTCTATAATGTACCTCCAAGTTTTGGAAAGTATTAAATGAGAGATACAAATGTGTTCTATAACTTCGCTTTTGTAAGGATGTTGCCAAGTTGAAAACTGGTTTACAGCGTGATCTCATTATTGGTCGTCGTGGCATAATCGTGGTGGATATTGTCTTAAAAGTGAGATCGCTTTAACCTGAACTTTGTGTAAAGGTAGCGTCAATCATATTTATTGACTAGAGACTTATATAATTAAGACTGTTGCATTTGTATACTTTAACCAATGAAAAAATTAGACTTGTAAGATCTAGTCACGGATCCTCATGAACATGAAGTCGATACTATGGTGAGAAAACAATTAGAATTGGCTAAGAAGCACGTGTTACATCGAATGTATCGAAAATTTATTGATGTTACAACAAAAAGGTTGAAGCATTCAAAATGAAACCATTAATCCTGTTATCACGGTACACCAGTCACCAGATACAGAGAGGAAGTGAGATGCTAGCCTAACCTAATCTAACCAGTAATCATGGTTCCAGCTCCTTCATCGGTCAAAATCTCGAGCAGTAGAGAATGCTGCAGCCTACCGTCAATGATGCTTGCAGTTCTAACTCCCTTCTCCAGTGACTTTATACAACAATTTACCTTGGGAATCATACCACCAGCAATTTTCCCGTCTTCCACCATCTTTTGTATTCCAGCAATGTCAATTTCTTTGACTAAACTACTTGGATCATTCTTATCATGCAAAATTCCAGAAACATCGGTCAATAATATTAACTTCTCCGCGCCCAATGCAGCAGCCAGCTCGCCTGCTACAGTGTCTGCATTAATGTTATAGGATTGCCCCTTCTCGTCAGCTGCCACAGAGGCGATGACAGGGATGTGGTTGTTCTCCACCAGTGGGCGGAGAGTTGTGGGGTCCACATTGGCAACCTCGCCAACAAACCCAAGTTCAGCGGCTCTTGGGGAGGGGCAGGCCGTGAAGAGGCGACCATCCATGCCACACATACCGACAGCCGTGGCCCCCGCCTTATTTATTAGAGAAACTAGATGTTTATTGACCTTGCCCACAAGAACCATGGTGACAATCTCCATAGTGGATGCATCGGTGACACGAAGGCCATTGAGAAAATTTGGTTTAAGGCCGATTCGGTCAAGCCATAGGTTGATTTCAGGACCACCTCCATGGACAAAAATTGGGCGAATACCTACACATGAAAGAAGTACAAGGTCGTTGATAACTGAGGCTTGGAGAGACTCGGATTTCATGGCAGCCCCACCATACTTGACAACTATGGTTTTCCCTCTGAACTTTTGTAGATACGGAAGAGACTCTGAAAGAATATCAACTCGAGTCTGAGCAGGGCTAAGATCGCTGGTCACAGAAGCGTTTGAGTCCAATGAAAGAGCCGACCGTATAGTTGATCTAAGGCGAGAAGCACATGTTTTATTGGTAGGAGGACGGGCATTTCTGACAGGTAATTGGAGCTTCGAGTAGTGGCTTGGGCACTTCAACGACTTCTCTGAGATAGAAAGATGACTGCTTCCAAGAGTTTTTGCAACTAACATTTCTGCCGTGTTGTACTTGTACGTAGCTCTTCGAGGGCTTATAGTTTATACAAAAAACCGAATAGAGCTTAACATAATAAACAAACAGCAAGTTATTGCCAAAAAATATACAAAGCATGTACGCAGAAGAAAGAGGGTCTCAAAACTCTCAATGCGTATGACATACAACTTCTACGCAACTTCATACGATGTAAAAGTCCCGACAAAGAATAGTGATTAGTGACCAAATGAGGAGCTACTACCCAAGATACTTTACTAATATGCACGCAATAGCTTCTTACAAAAATACCAGGTTCAATCTTCATTTCCTTCGACGGGAATGAGCTCAGTGTTATTGAAAAAGTTTAACAACTTCTAAGTAATAGTATCATGTTTCGTGGCCTTTAATCATCATTACAATACTCCCTGAATTC
The DNA here is from genome assembly GCA_032274805.1 of Gypsophila paniculata. Classification (NCBI taxonomy): domain Eukaryota; kingdom Viridiplantae; phylum Streptophyta; class Magnoliopsida; order Caryophyllales; family Caryophyllaceae; genus Gypsophila; species Gypsophila paniculata. Next base: position 1,168,434 of record JAUEKU010000008.1, read on the forward strand.
GCTTTGAAACTTCGTAACCAATATCACCAACCTATCACCGTCGTAATGAGGATCACACCAATCATACCCTAAATGCATTCAACCTAACTTCAACAAAACTCGACCGAACATCCAAAGTTCCAACAGAGTTCAGACCATAATCTCAAATGAGACCGTTGTGCGCGTACGACGACTTCACTGAACCTAATAATATGTGACCATTAAAAAACGGTCACATTTGTAAAACAATTATACTCCTTATTATAAGGGTCACATTTTAGTCCCAAACAATCTGTCGTACATATACAACGGTCTCATTCGAGAATTACTCAACTCTAAAAGTACAAACCTGAAGTAAAATCTACCGTAGCACTCAAAAAGTTCAAAAAATAGAAAAATTAAACACGTAATCAAAATAAACCCTAGAAATCAAATAGAATCCAAAAATATGAACTAATTTATGCAAAAAACAGCGTAATATAACAAAATTAAATGCACGAAAAGTAATTAGAGATACCTAATTGAATTAATTTGTTGGAAAAAATGCAGAAATTATTGTAATTATCGTCGAAATTTGAGGTTGAAAATGATAGCTTGAGTAGAAGCTGGGTATTTCGTGGTGATTTGAGTTTTTTAGGGTTTTGCGATGTTTTTTTTGGGTCTATTCTAACGATAAGTTTTGTTAATACGGATATATCCGTCTTAACGATAAAATGGATTAAATATTATTTTATAAAGTATTTTGTTTTTTTCTATTCATTTTATTTTTGTTAAAAAAAAAATATTATTTGACATCTTTTAAGTTTAATACGGATATATTTGATATCAACAATATCGCGCGTCAGTTTTATCTTATACGGAAATATCGTCATCGCCATCGTCATAGTTATAATTCTTCAATTACGTCAATTTTGAAAATAATTTATAATAGTGTTTAAGAGACGCTAAATTGAAATGGAAACGCCGATTTTGTTTTAAAAATGCCATGCAAAATTGTCCAATTTAGTACTACTCCGTAATTTACAATTGACATGGACCATTGATCACTAATTGTCCAATGAGTAAGTCTTGTGTATAATTGGTAATTTGTAACTAAAAGATTAACGTTTAAGGCGACTCCTATAAGACACGTAAAAAGTGGTCACCTTAACCTTGAAGATCAAAGAGGCCACCTTTAGCCAGCAAGAGATCATTGTACGCAGTGCGTACGACGGTTTCATATGAACATTTGTATTATCCAACTTTTTGCTTAAACAATAATTCTGTCATAGGCATTTATATAATG
>JAUEKU010000008.1:1178108-1194709 GCA_032274805.1 Gypsophila paniculata
GTCATTCACAAACACAATGTGCACAGTCTTCATCCTCATTTTGTTCCACAAAACATCTAAAATAGTCAAAATTACCCCAAAAAAAGGTTCCCTTTTACAGTAAGTCCAAAAAAGACGGTCTTTTAATCATTTCCTTTTACACTCTAACCACCTATTTACTATACCTTCAGTTATTACCAATCTTTAAAAGTGAAAGACGGTCCTTCGCAAGATGTGTACTCTCATTTAACTATCAATTCAAACAATCATATGAATGCTAATAAATTAACAGACAATAATTATCAGAAACTCACCTAATCTCATTGCTTAAAAGCCAACCAAAAACTCAAAAAAATCACTTTTTTTTTACTCCAAAAATTCCTGCATTCAGCAAAAAAAAGTTGCACATTATATCAGTAACATCAAATCTACAAACCCTATGAAAATTACAACATATTTCTGCAATCAAATTACTCAAATTTGAAGTATAATGTGGAGAAAACTCACAAAAGATTGCAACTTTTTGATGTAAAAATCAAAACCAAGTAAAATGCATGTTGATTAATCAACTAATTTGATGAATTAAAAGTTACCCACATCAAAATCAACCTAAAACAAGGTTAAATTGATGTTGAAATCCAAAAAAATGAGTAAAAACTCATTGTTTTTTTTAGTTTTAGAGTGTTTTTACTGTTTTAGCAACTTTTTACTGAACAAACTTGTGAATGAAGGGAAAAAAATTGAAGCTTTTGAGAAAAAAAAAAAAAAAAAAAGAGTAAATTATTGAAGAAAAGTGAAAAAAAAAAAAATTAGGGACCAACAAAACATGTTGGGGAGGTACTTATTTCAAGTCCATTATGACAGACATCTCGTGCTTCTCCAAAAAGATGACTTGTTATCTAGCTACATTCTCGAATTTAGTTAAATGGCGATTTTTTTAACGTGTGTTTATTGAATATATTAAAGTCGAAGTATTTGGTTACTTTTTGGTATTTTTTGATGATAGAATTGTTTTGAGTTTTGTATTTTGATTATTGGTGTGTGCTTAATAAATAGAGTACATGTTTAAAAATTTAGGTAAAATTATTAATTTTATTTCTTCGGAGTTCAAACTATATATTCGTTTGATTAGATGATAAAGTTTAGAAATAATGATAGATATTATCAGATCAGATAAAAGAGGACATTTGGATTTAGTTGGTTCAGTGCGGATTTATCCTTCGCTTTGAATCGTATTAAGGTAAATAATTATGGTTCGGTAGATAATAACAACATAGTTTTGGAGCAATTTTAGGTCACATAGAGTCATTTTGGATCAAGCTAATTTATGATCTCATCATATGAGGCCGATGCGGTCAGGACAGTCGAGTCTAACTTAATGAACTCAAGGGTTTAGCTCATGTCAACCAAATTTGGGTCATATTTGAACGAAGTCATTTTGATTCGTATTTGAATCTCAAGTCAACATTTATTCGAATCGATAAAATTTGTCATGTCTTATAATATACTCCTTTAACGTATAATTTATGCGAAGTATTACATATTAAGTTATATTTATTTGAATTACATAAATTTGAATAACATAAAGAGTCTTTTATGAGACTTACTCTTCAATAATTGAGCAATTCTATAAGTTTTAGATGTGACAAAATTAATCCCACTCGAAAAATTTAACTCACGTTCGAACAGATAAACCTAAATTAACCCCACTCAATCCAATCTAACACGTACCAACACGTTCAAAAATTGAAATAATCCAACCCATCCAAAACACAACCATTCCCGATCATAATCCTACCCAAAATGACTTGCTTATATACTCGAACTCAATCCAAATGATTAGTTTGACGGGTCGAACGAGAAAATAAGATTACGCATCAGATGTAATACCTCAAATCCTTGAGTTTTTGAGTTTCTTATAAAGTCTTTGAATTTTTATGGTGTTTGTAAACCGAACTCAAAAAGTTTACATAAATACTAAAAAAGTTTACATAAATGCTCAAAATCTTGAAATATAATCTATGATCTGATGTATAATCTTGTTATCGGATCGAACGGGGTTGACGTGTAAATAAACAGAATTTATGTTCCTTAAGATTGCTAGTTAACCATCCAAGTTATTGACTTTTAATTTAAACAAAAACCCCAAAAATATTTAGCAATTTCATCTCAGTCTCTCATTTATTTTTCAAACAAATGATTTTTTCTCTCAAATTCGTCCGAACAAATTCAAATTGTTCAATTTAACAACAATCATAATTATTTATTATCAAAAAAATAAGCTATTTTCTGGGAATTTGGTCTTCAATCTTTTAATTCCATGTATAACTCACAAATTTCAACATTTTTTTTATGGGTTTGTTTTAATTTCATTAAATTGAGTGAAATTTCATCTGTATGTATGTTTTTTATGATTAAAATTGTGAACTTTTCATGGTTTAATGATTAAAATTGTGATCTTTGTATGATTTTTGGGAGTTTAATGATGTTGGTTGTTTTGTTTATCATTTAATTATTGTTGGGTTTTATTTAATTTGTTTGATTTTCCAAAATTTGCAAAGTTTTTATGTGATTTATAGTGATTGAGAATGTTGGTTATTGGAGTTCTGTTGATTCATAGATATTTGATGTTGTTATCAATGAATTGATATAATTTTTATTGGTTTAAGTCAGAGTAAGGCTTATGAAGTACCGTCTTTCACTTTCAAACTGTAAGTAATGAAGGCATTTCAAATATTTAGTTAGGGAGAAATGAAATGGTGAACCGTGAAAGACCGTCTTTTTTGAGACCTGAGGTTTAAGTGAGATTCTTATGATTAGAAAGATGTTCCAATGATGATTATAGGAGCTGAAACATTGTATGTAAGAGTTTGGTTCTAGATGTGTCGAAAAATTTTGAGGTAGTTAATAAAGGTGTTTGTTATCCAATCATTGAAGTTATTTCATGGAGATGTACTTTTGTTGGAGTAGATTTTGATTTCGGACTCGAGTTGAGCAGATTCTCATTTTGGCTGACAAACACGTAAACCTAAGCAACTTGGTAAAGTTTTGCAGATTAGATGGCTTTGTAGTATGTAATGTAGTCTTCATTGAGTGTTTTTGATACGGGATGATTTAATACAGAAGTCAGTTTGAAGTCTCTTGTTTGGGTGGCAATGGTGTGAAATTTAGCATAGCTAGATGAAGTTCTGGTAGAAATTTGAAACTTCATCTCTTTTGTACGTCAAATATCGTGTTGATTTTCCAAGCTGTTGTTAATCTTTAAATCATTGCCCTCTGAGAAAACAGTTGATTCGTTAAAAAGGTTCTGATCCATAATAGGCCGGTTTTCATTGGCCAATACTTTGATGCATCAAAGCTGTTGAATTTTGATAGTTGATTTGCTTATAATTTTTGGCATGGTTCGTTACATTCTTATCGTCCTGTTTGGATGGGAGTCTGAAGGGAAGGAGAGGAATGCAATTTCTTGTATTTGGTTAGTCAGTTGAGTTTGAGGGAAATGTGGGAGGGAAATAGAGGAATCCATTTCCCTTCAAGAATGCAAATGAAAATCCCTTCAACGTAGGAACGATTATTTGGAAGGATTCATTCCTAATATCTAGTCCGAATGAAGCCTAAAATTTACCTGTGTGTGTAATACTTCATTCACTTTTTTTTTAACGGCTATTTTTTTGGCCTTGCAGAATTTGGAAGTCACTGAAGTATTGTAAATTTTAATGTTTGAATGAGAGTCAGCGATTAGGTAAAAGAATCTAGCTGAAATCTGAAACTACTATCAGTATTTTACAGACAATTGGTTAGAGGGTTGCTCCATCTATTGGTTTACGGAGGGATATAAACACGAGTCCTGCTTTTTCAATGCAATCAGCTGGCGGAAGTCACTCTAGTTTACCTGTGCAGACACCTAATGGGACGCGTTTCAGTGAATGTGAATCTTCTTTACCTGAAGACTTTCCAAATTCACCAGACCCATTTGCTGTATCTCCGTCAAGAAAACCGATCATAGAAGATAAACCAATGGTTTCCTATATAGGTTCCTCTCATAATGACATCCATTTCATATCAGGATTTGCAACTGATTTGGATTTCCCATCATTCTCGCCTTGTGAAAGTCAGCCACAAAACTACCCATTTATTTCTCCGTCATCACGAGGCATAGATCATTTCCACAATACTCCTCCAGAAACTCAATCAACGGGATTGATCAACTATCAAAAAGAAGATGATAACAATTCCTGGAGTGCTAGCCAACTTCAGGATTTACTGGATTTCCCTGAAGGCTTGCCCTCGTCTAATGGTCAAGTGGGTAATAATACCGAGGTCATATCGAATAACAATCATGTTAAGGGAACTTGGAGTGAGCTTGGAGATGGGGGCCTGTACGTTGACTCAGTGGAGCCTAACTGGAATGAGTTTCTAGGTGATTCGAACGTGGAGGACCAGCAACCGAAGGTGAGTTTTTCCTGTTTTGTCCATATATGAGGGAATCTCTATTTTACATTTTGTTTGGGAGGTATCAATCATGGGTCACTGGAAAACAACTGCTCTATAACATCGGGGTAAGGCTATTTGCATCAGAGCACTTGACTCCCCCTATTCTTGCTATTGTCGGGGGCGTTTGATGTACTATGGAAACATCTAATTGTCAAGCTAGTTTTTCCGCTTCCATATTGAATCAGTGATTCATTATAAAACCTACAAAGTCTGCAGATTTTTTCACATGTGTGACCTTTCGTAAAGAGAGTAAGAATTTCATTGTCCTTTTGTTCAATTTTATTTAATTACCCGCTTGCAGGTACCACAATCCTCCTCTGACATAGTAGTTCCAACTACGTCAGTTCAGCAACCACTTTCTTTACCCTCTAGAGAAGTTTCTGCGTCTGCTAATACAACGTCCTCTGCTCAATCTAATAAGTCTCGTATGCGTTGGACACCAGAACTTCATGAAGCCTTTGTTGATGCTGTCAATCATCTTGGTGGTAGTGAAAGTGTGTTTTCCCTCTCTCATAAATGTTTGTTTTTCTGATTTGTGGACGTCGATGGTGCAGCTTGATCATGTTTATTTAAGTGCTGTCATGCGAAGTTAGCTTCCACAAAGTTAGCTGATAGCTCCTGTCTCGGTTCTGTGCAACTAAATTCGGTCCAAGTAAAGCCCGCAGGCTGAAATGCGACATTGTAATTTGGGCTGTGTATTTCTCTTTATAATTTCTGTCTTAACAAGTTTTGATTATATTTCCTTTCGTGAAATTTCTTCTCGACAATTTAAACATATAATTATAGTTTACCAGTCCAATATATACTCCACACAGAAATGCATGACCATTTTCCATGAAGTTGCATTGAAACTGACTCAAACCTTAAAGTAGACAACGTCATGGGCCGAACTGAAATGCCCTAATTAGTCTAGGGCTCTAGGCTTCTAATGTCAATTAACCGAGTAGCTTTTCATTGGACTGGTCTGCACAAGTTGGAGACGTGGATTCTGCTATAACCTGTGCCTTCCCTGAGTCAGTAATTCAATATGTTTGTTTGTTACTTTGTCGCGCCCACTTCCATATTGATCTGTGATGCATATTTCAGGAGCTACTCCTAAAGGTGTTCTAAGGCTAATGAATGTTGATGGCCTGACCATCTATCATGTGAAAAGTCACTTACAGGTATGAATCTATGTTACTCCAGTGAGTCTATGTCGTACATGCATGTACATGTTCATGCAAGCTGAAGAATTTGTTTGCGGTATTTTCAGAAATATAGGACTGCAAGGGTCAGACCAGAATCATCAGAAGGTAACCCTGATGTTTTTTTGCTCTTGTTTTTACTTCTCGTTAATGGTTCTTCAAAGGTTACTCTGTATCATCTGTTCATTTTTTCCGTCCTCATTACTTGTTATTTCTCATTTCTTTCACCCGATACCTCTCTCATTCAATTTGTGTTCCAAAGCTGGTGCCTGGTGGAGACGTTGCCAGTAGAATCTATGCAATATACTATTTATAGAACAACCTATATAAAATGTATCTGACTTTTGGTGTTATATTCCTGCAGGTAATCCAGAGAATAAAACAGGTGCTGCTGAGCAGGTGTCACCGGTAGACTTGAAAACGTAAGCTGTTGTTACTTTCTTACTCTCACCAATTGCCTTCGTGTGAGCTTGACTGTCCGTGCACAGACACTTGTGTGTGCTCAGATCATAGTTAGCTTAATTACATCTACTGTGTGATATGGAGTACTAGGGAATACAAAATTGATTATCTTTCTGATGTCTTCCTTTATATGTTTTGCTTTTTAAAACTGAATTCCCTGAATAAGTTGTGCTGATTTGCAAGTTGTATTACTATGTTATTGATATAGGAGTACGACAATAACTGAGGCTCTGCGTATGCAAATGCAAGTTCAGAAGCAGTTACATGAACAACTTGAGGTATGTTAAATTGTCGATGCTCCAACAATTTCTTTTGTAATTTTGTAAAAATTGCTGTCGTGTGCTGGTTCCTGCCTGATTCTTTGGGTATTCTTCTAGTTTCAAATATCGGAGTTGCTGAGTTTGATTTCTATCTGAAAGCTGTTTGAAGCATGCATAATCTCGTGCTTAGCTCCTAAGAATAATAACGTTTGCTTTAAGTGGATGTTTTACTCTGTGCACATCTTATCATAGGCCGGTCTCGCGTTTTCTTATTGTGTCTTTTCTGTTCAGATACAACGTAAATTGCAATTGCAAATCGAAGAGCAGGGAAAGTATCTTCTACAGATGCTCGAGAGTCAGAACAAAGCAGAGAAAGACAAGTCGGTATCAGGGCCATCCATAGTGGACAACCCCTCTCCTGACGAGAAGCCAGAGGCTGATCTAAGTATCTTAAGTCAAGCACCAAGAGAAAATTTACATGGCCTGAAAGGGAAGCAGAAAGTAACTGAGAGTTCTGGTGCTTCAGATCAGGATCATGAAGATGACGACGGTGCTGTACATCCACCCACAAAACATGCAAAAATAGATGATGAGGTTCGGTAGCAAAACTTGAACCGTGTAGGTAGATTTGGCAAACGGGTCATCAGGGTTGTGTTTGGCCTGGTCAGTTCGTGACAGTTAATCATCTGCATGAGTGATTATTAAGCGGCTGCCCTCTTTTTGCAGTCCTAGATATGACATGAACATTAGCGTACAACATTACTCTGAGTGTCTCTCATTTGTGCACCCCTTGTACCGCACGCATCAAAGTGCGACAAGATTGCAAGGATAGAAATTTGTTCCTACAACGGGTTAGCCATCTTGACTAGGATTATTAGTTTGTGAGAAAATTTGTCAGGTTGGATGTGGATTGATAAATGTCTGTCAAATAGTGTAATTCTGATGTAAAGTTGTTCATGGCTGAACTATTCGAACTCGGTTTCCAACATTTTCCTGGTGTATATCACTTGATTATGAGATGAGAAGGTTCATTCGTGTTGCACCATTTGGTTTTTGTTCAGATCCGTCATTAGAATCGAAATGGCTAAATCAACGCCCTACAAATAAAACTCAGACAAGCTGTGCAAAACAGATGAGAACCTTAGACAATCAACATTATAGTATTCTTAACCCACAAACGATTCGTATCATATATTAAACAGAAGAAAAACTTGGGACACTCGACAATTCAACATAAATACACTGTATTATTTTCAACACACAAAAAACTCGATCGAAGTAGATACAAGAACATACAAGACATTCCCACCCACATCTAGATAAACAATGAAAAGAATTTAGAGGGAAATTTGGGGAGTGTAATTTTCTATAACGTGGATAGCTATGCTGTCTGGGTTTTCCTGAGGACTGCAAAAACTTCTGAATTGGCTTCCTTTTCAAGTTCTTTCTCCAACCTGACTTCAAATGGTGTAGAATCCCATACGACTTCAGCGCTCTACATTCAAATCACCAATTCACAATGATGTCAATATCACAAGGGAGATATTATTCGTCCAATGAGACCGTCTTATAACGTACGATATGGTATTTGTGACTAAATATGATTATTGGAACCATTATTAGATCAGTAGTAGTGGTATATATAATGGCCACATTTTATTCATATGTCAATCATAAAAGACCCTGAAGTACACATACAACAATCTCATTGGATAATTTGTAAAAGGTAAATTTTCCCAAGTAACCGAAGCACAATAAAATGAACATGCGACTTAGACATTGTTTGGATATCAGGAGATAAGGGATTAAGGGGAATGGGACGAACAAAAAGGGACGGATGAAGGATTGAAGGCGGAATAAGGATATTTTGCTTCCAAATCTTCACCTATGTTGGAAGAATTTTGATTTGCCTTATAAGACGGAAAATGTACCCCTGCATTTACTTCCAATCCAATTTACTATTCAACAGCATTACCCAGTGTCTAAATAGCTCCCCGTATATAATGGGGAAAAGGGGGAGTCAGATGTAGGCAATCTTATGTTAACACAAAGAGAGGTCGTTTTCTGTTGACACAACACCGAATGACTATTCAGCAACTTTACCTAGTGGTGAAAGAGCTTCTGTATATAATGGGGAAAGGGGTAGTCAAATATACGTGGTCTTATGTTACGAGAAAAGAGAGGTTTCCGTTTGACACAAAATGAAAACTGCATCGAGTCTTGCATCGAATTGTTCATCAACACCACCTAGTGCCTTAAGAACTCCCATATATTAGTACGGAAAGGGGGAGTCAAATTTACGCAAGCTTATGTTAATCCAAAGAGAGCGTTTCTGGCTGACACAAAATAAAAATTGGGCCGAGCACTGCACAATGACTACCACTACACAATAAAAAGAACCACAACGAGGCGTAGATGGGAGGACTAACACATACCTCTCTGTATCTGCTCTTTGTGCTTTTACCACTTGAACCTCTTGATCCAGTAGTCTGTCCAGTATGACTCCAGTAGCTGCCAACACTACCAATGATGGGCATGTCATCGGGGCTACGAGTAGGCGACTTTCGAGGTGTTGAAGACGCTGAAATCAGCCTGATTTCCTCCAAAGTCAGAGCTCCCAAAATGGGTCTATCCTCAAACTTGTTGGGTGAAACTGTGTTCCTATCAGATGGTGAATTCCCCACAGAAACTGAACTGTCGCCACTGTTACTTTTCTCAGTTTTGCGCTGTTCTGATCCCACTAGCCACGTCGAAAGGCTCGTATCAACTGCAATTTCCTTCTGCTTTTCAGACATTTCCTTCTTAGCAGGAAAGCTGAAATCATGGACTGAACTCAGGTTCTCCTTAGCTTGATCTTTCGACACGATCCTCGACCTCACTTTCATATCCTTCCACTGATTAAGATTCTCAACTGGGTTCAACACAGAATCGACATCCTTTCTTCGACCACACTGAGGATCCGAGTCATTTGGAACCGCATTCTTCATTGGCATTGGGCTGTTCACCTCCTTATCTCCTTCCACAGATCCTAACTTATGCTTCCTCGAATCTATCGACAGTGAAAACAGTGACTCAGACGACTGTTCTTCACCCTCACTCAGTTTCTCATCTTTAGTCGCAACTTTGACTTCATCGTCGTCATCATCCTCATCCTCATCCGAGTATCCCTCAATGTCGCTTTCATCAGAAGAAACCACTCCATCCAAATCGTCATCACTGTCCCTACAATTTTGGTACCTATAATTACGTGGGTACGAAAACAAACTTGACGAACTTGAATCCGACCCACATCCACATTCAAAACCATCTTTAGCCTGGAAATATTTCTTCCCAATTTCATCAATTTCCTCATCTTCAATCACTTCATCGTCTTCGTCTCCATCTTCATCATCTCTTGTCAAATCCTCGTAGAATTTGACATTCAAATCGAATGTCACTTTCTTCCTTCCACTCAAATTTGCACTCTCCTTTTTCTCATCATCACTAAACACAACCAATCAAACCCGCAATTAAACGCTAACACACACACACACACACACACAGTTCACTTTACTAACATAACATTCCCCGTGTCTCAGTCATTCGTTCACCTTTCTATTTCAGAAAGCAAGCGTAAAACAACACACTTTTCACTTCACAAACATAACATTCTCTTGGTCTTGGGTCATTCATTCACCTTCTCGTTTTAGAAATCGACATACAGTGACCATTTCATTGTAAAGAAACTAAAATTCGAACTGTGAAAACCAAGTTAATGATTTCGAACGACATCTGATCAAATTATGTATGTTGTTAAAGAAAATGGCCAACTTACGCTCATTTCAAAGAACAGAAAAATAAACAAATGAGTGAAACACATAATTAACATTCTAATTCACACAACTTCAAAAACCTTGCCTAGTAGAACAGAAACGTAAACAAATGACTGAAACATACGAGCACTAAACAATCCACATAATTAAGAGGAGCCTTACATTAAATCATGTGAAAATTCAACGGCATTTTCACCCTTATGATGATGATGATGATCATCAATCTCATCTGCAACGTTGTCGTCGTCGTCGTCTTTGACTTCTTGTGGTTGTTGGTGTTCTTGGATAAATGTAGGCACAATGAAGTCATCAACAGACTGATAATTCTGAAGCTGGTGGAGAAGAGAGGAGGGGTGATTACGAGAGTAATGACGGCGATGACGATGACGACGACGTAGAGAAGGCTTACAAGCATCAAAGCAGGTGGAGAAGCAACCCATTTGGTTGTGGTTGTTGTGGTTGTTGGGGGGGAGAATACAAGTGTGAAATGAGGGGGAGGGGTAAAATGGTCAAATTAAAAGACAAAGAGAAACATGTGTAGTTGTGTACGAGGTTAAGGAGTAAACAAAACAAAACAAACCAAAACAAAAAAAAAAAGAGCCGTTGTGACCATGTTGAAGAAAAGCAGGGAGATGGCGAGGGTATTCTGGTCATTTTTTGGTGCGCCAATATATGACCGTTGCAACAAAAAAAAAAGGTGGTGTATCATTGCCATGTTGGACTTGGAGCGCACCCACTGTTTGCTGCCTATTTTACTAGTGAGTAGTGACCCGTTGGAGATACCCTTTTTTTTAAAATACATTTATTTAAGTCTCGGATCTCCCCGACCCTATTCCTGGCTCCATTACTGATTGAGATCGGGTTGGTGTATTTTTTTTTTTTTTGAAAAATTGGAGAAGGAAAAAAAAAAAAATTTAATAAAGGACAGGTTGAGTTCAAGTTAGGTTATGGATTGGTTTAGGATTGGGGTGGGGACAGGTCGGGTGCACCTGGTCCGCTTCTAATCTAAATTACCTTAGAAAGTCACTGAACGCCATAATGAAAAAGACAATTTTTTTTTTTTTTGACTAAAAGTAGTTACTTAGATAATAGGTGGATTTCAAACTACATATCTGTAAATGACTTCACAACATTCAAAATCTATATATCTATGATTCACCGATCACCACATTGTTCGGATATACTTTTACGTTCAACTACAACATTAGGACGGGGGTTTCTACTTTTCTTGTATTGGAACTTGGAAGTGTTTTAAAATTACTTGTACACGACGGATTTACAAATATACATGTACACGATGGGTGAACAAATATACATGTACGTCGTACGATGAAGCTAAGTACAAAACACTTTGTTTCTACGATTTATATAGCTTCATTGTAAGCATTTCCAAGGGAATGGTATGAACGAAAGCGCACCCTATGTTTTTAGATAAAATTGTTGACAAGTAACAACTCCTCAGATAACAAATAACAAAAAAAGTGCAACTTGAACAAAAATTTACAATGAATAAGTATGACTATCAAAACCATAAATGTAAACACACATTAATTATGCTTCCTAAATGAGCCTCAATTGAGTAAATACACCAATATTTCATAAATTAGTGACTACCCATCAACCCAAAAATAGAACCTAATGAGCTCCGTGATTTCCGCTTACTCCAATAACTCACATCACATAATAACACAACGATACAAGAAGGTGACAAAGCGTCACCCTATGAGCTCCGTGATTAAAATGATACATATCTCGAATTAGGTTAGAAGTTCAACCTCCAAGAACGAATGTTACCTAAAACTTTACTGATAAAGTCATCGAGTGATGATATATCTATGACATGGATTTGAAACCCTTCAACATCATGACTACACTTGTATTCCCTTTTGCACCCAAAAGAATCTTCACCTGTAAGAATACTTCTCAGTTGGCATCAATACTTTGCTACGGGGTCGTCACTGGGGCATGTCTTGAGTCCCCATTTTTAGGCGCAATTGGTCTGCGATTATTCTTGCTCTTAGCCTTCTTAGCTTTCATCCGACGTTTCCTCTCGTCAGCATCGACCCAGGTATAGTCAGCTGGTATAGTGAAAGGGTCGATATCTTCTTTGTTCCGATGGTTTTGGCTCTCGCTGTCACTAGATTGGCCACCACGGCCTCCTTTCATCCATGATATCCATGAGGTGGACCCCTCGGCGTCTTTGGGCTTTGAGTCTTGGAAATGGGTTGGGCTAGAAGGAGGTGTAACAAATTCTTCTGCCGGTTGAGGTTGAAGCTCTTCAAACTTTGTGAAGGTAACCACGACTCTGATCATTGGGACGATCGGAATGGCAACCTGCTTATAGGGTAGCAACATACTTAGGAGCAGTAAGAAGAAAACAAAATTGTCGAAAATTGCATTGATCAAAATTATTAAAGCCCTACAAGCTAAATGCAATTTCTAGAAGCACGACTTCGACACCAGTTTATTAGAGCAGAAACCACACCAGAAAAGTTCCATCATTGGTCATCACTAACCGCTTTTTTTTTTTTATAGAGAGATTTGGAGGGAAAGGAAAGGGGACGATTTCCCTTGTTTGGTTAGCAAGGTGGGTTAGATGGAAACGGAGGGATCAGTTTCCTCCCTCCAAGACAAAATTGAAATCCTTTAGACATAGGAAAGATTTCGAAGGAGAACATTATAACTCAATGATTTAGAGAATCGTTGAACTCCAAAACTTAATTGTTTTGATTGAGAACATAGTTTAAGAGACAGATACCATACATAAAATCAAAACATCACGGCAGCACAAAGCATACTGTTTCTCAAGGCAACAATGCAAATTAGAAAACGTAACGCATAGCATTACCTTGACAGGAAATGTGCCAAGAGGTAGCTTTGTAGTTAGAAGCTCGCGGAGCCTCCTGATAGCCTTAACCTTATTAGCTAATATATCTAGCAAAGGAAGAAGCTCTTCGGTCTGCAAAGGAAAATCTGATGTCAACCACAATACAGGTCTCAAACCCTTTTTGTATTCGCTCTCATGCTTGGACTCACTGACAACCGCTTTCGCCTTATTCGTTTTACTGCTTTTATCTTTTCCCTTCTTGGCATCATTAATATTACCCTTCTGCGCTTTAACGGGCATATGGTTGCCACTTTCAGGAGAAAGCTTTGAGAACTTCTTGAGAATCTTTGGATCTTCCGCATCATCTGCTGGATTTTTTGAACCCTTCTTGTTCCAGCCAAACCAACTTTTTTTCTCCTTAGTATTTACATTGGATTCGCCATTTTCAAAAGTAAACCGCGACCCATTTTCCTGGAAATTAGCATCACCATGATCTTCAATTTCGCCAGAACCCTCTGAATTATCCACACGAAGAGCCGAGTCTAATTGTTTTCTTTCTTCGGCAGTTAAAACCTCATCCAAATCATCATGCTCCAGCTTATTACCAAGCTTGTCGTCATCATCCGTAGCAAAGAGCTCCTCATCTGTCATTGCACCAGGAACCCTTCTCGACTTAACACTTACCATTACATTCGACATGTCAAACACTTTAGCCTTCCAGTTGCCAACCATCTCAGATCTCTCCTGCCTCCGCCAGTTCACTTGAGGAACAAGCTCCGCTTGAGTGACATCAATGCCCGGTCTATATGTATTAGTCTGCGACATCATCGCCACTTCCTGGGCAACTTCTGCTTCCGAAGGCTGCGCACCTGCCCCTTCCAAAGCGTTGGTGACTTCTTTCACTTTATGTGAAAGAACAATCAAGGAGCCTGTAGGCAAAGACACGCTACCATCCTCCGACGTGTAACCCTCCCCCAGGAACATAAATGTCTGATCGGAACGTTGAATGCGAAACCCATCAAATCCCGCAAGGGTCATATCAGCACGGAGATTAGACCCACGTTTCCAAATCCGATACGTGTCGGACGGAGCAATCCGACCAATGAAAGGTATAACCGAACTTTCAAACTGAAATGTTATCTCCATATAGAAATCCCTAATTCTAGAAGCTGAGGCCACTATGCGAGGAAGCCGCCGACACCATTTGGCCCAAGCAAGGGGTTGATAATGCCTTGCAATTATCATAGCAATCTGTTCATCCCTCGAGCAAACGGCCTCCTGCAGAGCATTCCATCCATTCTCATTCTGTAAACTCCAATCCGCACCAGCCAGCATCAAAATCTCTGTTGATATCGGATCCCTCAGACGTACTGCAAGATGTAACGGAGTCTCACGACCAGGCACATCACGTCGATCTACCATTCGTGAAAACTCCTCAGCCTTCGCCTCAGCACCAATTGACTCAGCCTCATTGGTCACCTCCCCAGCCTTTGCCAATCTTGGCAACGACGCAATTATACGCTTCAAACCCGTATAATCGCGACGAAGAACAGCCAAATGAACTGGACTATGGGCATATTTGGATAAATCTTCCATTTTCCGCCCTCTCTTGACAGCAAATTCAACACCTAAACCATTGCTCCTTCCATTCCTCAGAAACAAACCCAAATATATAAACCCGAAAACTTCAAGCAATCCACTGAGAAGATCCAAACTTTTTCATGGGTTTTACTCACCTATATTATATCTGCAACAAAACACCCCTTTAAATAACTTGGCACAAATTCTTATACAAAACCGTCTTTTTAAGTCGTGAAAAGACCACTGTACCTATAATCCACCTTATTGCGAGCGTTCATATAAATTTGGTAATGATTTTAGTGCTATTCGTGATCTTTTATTACACCAAACACTTTCATATATTTTGTATCAATTTTATCGTAACTATTCTTATTACATTACCATGTTACTACTTTTAGTAACAAAATCTTGACTTTTCGTAACACTTTTACTCAAAATTTACAAGATTTAATAAGCGATCGTCTCTAACCTAATTTCCTATAGTATATCAAATTCCAATAGTTCAATTCAATTATCCCCAATTCTACAAATACACCCAAACAATTTGGCAACATTTTAAGTGTTATTCGCGATCTTTTATCACATCAACCATTCTCATATCGTCTGTATCAATTTTATCGATGATAGAAACTATTGTAAGAAATATTGGGCCTAAATACAATATATGTGGACTGAATAATTCAGTAAGAATTGTATTTATGCACTATCAATTAAGTTAAGCCCAAATATAAAGTGATCCACCACGGTGTATGCAATACGGGCTTATTTACGTCTTAAAATGTATGGGTCGGACTTATCATAATAGTGTAGATACCCATTAAGGTTTCGTCTGATGTATGATGGGCATATCAGACTACATAGAGGATCAGGGTTTTGACTCCTCCCTATATATATAGCTAGGGTTATGGTCCCTAGCAGCACACTTTTAAGTTTTAAGCCTCCTCATATACATCCCATCAGTATAGAGATCACCACGGTGAGTGTGTCTGCTAGAAGACCTAATCCTAAAGACCGTCCCTTCTGCCAGTTCATCCCAACCTTTCGTCATGGTTTAAGGTACGCTTCACAGTCTTATACCGAGTAATTTAGTATGAAGTATTTTGGCTAATTCAATTGGATTAATTTCCTAACAACTATTTTTATCACGTTATCATTATACTACTTTTACCAACAAATTCATGAATTTTCATAACACTTTTTCTTCAAAACTGTAAACTAGCCTCATATTAATTCGGAATATAAGATCGTCTTACCAGAGACTTAACGATAACTTAAAATTAATCTAATTTCCTATAATATATATCAAATTCCAATAATTCAGTTCAATTATCACCAAATTCAACATTTACACCCAAAAAAATTACACCAAATCTACAAATGGGTACACAAGAAATCAAAAATCAACCAAATTACAGCACAAAATAACACACAAAAAAACCAAAATCATCATCAAATTAAATTGGGCAAAAAAAAAACAAACACAAAGAAACAAAATCAACAAAAAAATACCCAAAATTGCAAGCAATTATGACAATAATCAGGTAATTTGGGGAAGTAAAATTGAGAAACTACCAGAAATTAAGCTGAAAAAAAAAAGTCAAAGAAAAGTCAAAGATGAAAGTTTTACTTTGACGAGTTCTTCTTCAAGGGTTTGTTTACGGTGAGTGGAGAGGTGTGAAGAGAGAAAGTGATGATATTTGTGACCAAGGGAAGTTGGTTAAAAAAGGGAGTTAGGAGTTGGGGGTTGGTGTGTGTATGAAATACTTGGTAATCGGGTCATTTGGGTCGGATTTAGGACCTGTTCTCTTCGTCTTATTTTTTCGTTAGTCTGAATTCTGAAGTCTAAAGTCTTTTTTGAAGTTTTCTTAAGTTTTCTGAAGTTTTTAATAAGTTTCTGAAGTTTTCTTATTTTTTCTGAAGTTTTTTGAAGTTTTCTTATTTTTTCTGAAGTTTTCTTATTTTTTCTGAAGTTTTCTGAAGTTTTTTATAAATTTCTGAAGTT
>JAUEKU010000008.1:1216673-1238446 GCA_032274805.1 Gypsophila paniculata
ATCATCATCATCATCATCATCATCATCATCATCATCATCATCATCATCATCATCATCATCATCATCATCATAATTATTGTAATTATAATCCATGTTAAAGACTTTGAAATATAAAAAAAAAAACCTCAAACAAAAATATGAAGGTTGAGAATGAAACAAGTGTAAAGAATTGCATATACGTATGACTATATATAAAAATAGTGACAAATTTATTTTTTTTCTTGATCAAACACGTGTAAGCATCAAATTAATTGATACTACGATGTGACACACAATCAAAAAACATCAAATAGAAAATACACATAGAAAATAATAAAAAAGATAAAGAAGCTTGCAGTGGGGCCTACACCCACTCCTCATGTGATGCATCGCACAGACGATGTGCATCAAGCTCCCCATCTTCCTCTTCATTGATAAACACTTCATGATGGGTGATGATGAGTCAATGGTGAGGGATGATGAGGCCCCTCATCATTGATAAATATGCTCTTAGGCATTATTCAAACTCTTTTTATTTTGCTAATTTTACCCAAGGTTATTTTTCTCCATTTCAAACGATTTTTTTTGGTAAATTTAATCATTAAATTTTATTTTATTAAATGTCTCTAATTTTTTTTATCAATAAATAACACTTATTCACAAGTTTCTAAACACTTATATTACGGAGTACTATATCGGAGTATTTTTTATCCGTATTTGAATTGTCTCACATAATAGTTTTATTATTATATGTAATTATTTCGTCATCATTTATAATGGAAGCGTTATGTTTAATATTACTTTTACGTTTTTTTTAAAATATTAGGTAACTAAGTTTCTGACTTTATACGATAAAAGAAATTTTCAAATCAAAATTTTGTTACGAAAATTCATAATTAAGTAGGAGAGAGTAAATAATAATGGGGGATGATGAGTCATGGATAAATGCTTGTTTTGTAGAAAAAATGACGAGCTGAGTTTTGTTGAGGTGGCGATGAAATAGAGTAAGATGATGAGGAATAACAAATCGTTGTTAAAGATGATCTAAGCAATTCGTCCAATAAAAGGTCAATCGATAAGTCCGAGAGAGGCAAAGGTAAAATAATTGACCAAGACGAAGAGAGTATACTCGAATAGTTGAACTCTAAAGTCGAAAAATCAGTTGTATACGTGAGTTGTGGGAGCGAAGCGGGCCTATATAAGGCCCAATTTCACGAAATTGCATATGGGCTCGAGGGTTCGAGCCACCCGTTTATATGGGTGGCTAGGACTAACATGCTCTAGGACCAGACCGAAGACGGTTGGTTCCCAGGAGGGTTTGGGGAAAGGCTGAGGGATTCGAACCAGGGACTTATTATAAAGGGGTGGGCCCCTCAGTTAATAATCCTTGAACACGTAAATGTAGGTGCATTTGTGACTCACTGTGGATGGAACTCGTCTTTTGAAGGGATGTCTAATGGGGTCCCTATGACTACTTGGTCGTTGGGGGTCGACCAATTCTACAATGAGGCCTTATTGGTCGACGTGTTAAAGGTCGCTAACTGTGTTGGGGTCGAGGAATGTGGGTACATTTCTATGAATCCTGAGTCGCCTAAGGTTATTTTGAGAGACAAGATTGAGATCGCGATGAGGCGTGTATTGGGAAACGATTGCGAGGTGGTCGAGATGAGGAAACGGTCGCGAGATTTGGGTGAGAACTGAGCAATGTAGGAAAGGTGTTGAGGAAGGTGGTTGTTCGTATCTTGATGTTTATGCTTTTGTTAATGAATTCAAAGCTCGTTAGAAGGACTTTGAAGTTGGGATGAACGACTAAAATTGCATTATTTCATAGCTGATTTCTCTTTTATATTGCATCTGACGAAAAATACATTAAAAATTATAGGAAATAACAATATGAGAAGGGGATAATGGTTAACTCATGGTTTGCGATCTTTAGTTCTATAAGAGAAATTTATAATTTGTAACTCGTTAGATTTGTTTTGATTTTACCAACTTGTTGTAAGTGTTGTTTGGTTTTCAATTAATGAATTCGTCTTTTTTATAAAAATAAATGCAATCTTCTCTAATTCAATCATTTATTTATCGTTTTCTCGATCAATTATTGCGTAGCTCGACTTGATCTCATGACAGTCATGAATAAATCATCCATGTTCGACATAAAACAATCCAACCCGAGTTCGACTTGACCTGATCTCACTATCCAATATTCCGATAGTCACAACAAACCAACCAACTCCCAAGTCTCAAATGTTCAAAAGTGAACCATCCAAGTATCCAACTAAAATTTGTTTTGATCCGATCCAACCTGGCTAATAACCAAGAACCAGGTGTTCCCATCACCGCACCCTCCCGTTCCACAAGACTAGGAATTGTAATCAAGTCAAGCCGATATCGAGCTTGCATGAGGTCAGAAACAGCTCAAAAACTTTTACTCAAACTTGGAATCGACTCGAAACTCGCCAAACTTAAAAACTTTAAGCTCATGCTCAGCTTGAGAAATGGCTCGAACCTGACCTGAGCCGAGCTCTATTTAGTAATTATTTTCTTATTTTATTCATTTTTAAATATGATTATAAATGCATCATAATTTATAAAATATTACAAAAAGTATACTAAAAAACACAAGAAAACATATATTTTTATTAAAAAAGATGATTAAAAATAGGGTCATTCGATAACTCCCACTTTTTATAACCACGATTTTAACAACTCCCACCTTTTCTAATATTTCTTCAAAACTCCCACATTTTATAAGCATTTTCTTAATAAATCCCACCAAAATGCAATTTTTTGCAAAAATGAAGGAATTATTTTTGTATATATCCATGACGAATGTATTTTTCCTACCACCAAAAGTCAAAATGTGAAAAAAATAAATGAGAATTTATCATTTTCATGAGTGAAAATATACTCTAATTTTGATAAAAATGAGGTTTTGGTGGGAGTTTTGAAAGATTTGTTTACAAAAGGTAGGAGTTTTGAAAAAAAATTAAAAAAGGTGGGAGATTTTAAAAGGTGATATAGAAAAGGTGGGAGTTACTAATTAATCCTTAAAAATATTAAAAATAAATGATTGAAAATAAAACAAGCTCAAGCCGAGTTTTAGTGACCTCAGACTTGGCTCGAATTGGCCAATCTCATAAGCTCAAAATCAATTTTGACCGATTTGATTCGAAGGACTTGTCGAACCGACTCCGTTCATTAACCCCCTAAGACAACACTACCAACGCATACAAAAACACACACGCACACTCATCCCAAATTACGCGCGCAGGAAAGAAGAAGAAGAAGAAATAAAGACCACAAAAACTCCTACAAAAGTGAGAAAAGAGAGCGAAGTAAAAGGGTTAACTGCAGAATGTCACTTCCTCGTACCTCTTCTCTTCCCCTCTCAGCACACACTAACTCACTCTCACATTTCCATCACTTTTTCATCATCAATTTTATAACTAACTTTTATTATTATTATTATTATTATTATTATTATTATTATTTTCTTTCGTTTCGGAAGATATTTGGTATTATTATTATGATGTTTGTTTTGCATTGATGTAGCACCGTTGTTCTTGATTTCGATCATGCGAGTTTCTTGATTCCTTCGCCATGGTGCGTCTCGCTTTCGACTTCGATTTTATGGCTTCTGTTTTTCTTGATTGTTTAAGATTATGCAATGTGTTGTGTCGATGAATCTTTTTATTCTGTTTTGTTGCGGTCATGTTTGTGAGATAATCTTTGAATGTTTTTTTATGATTAGGTTGTGGAGAATTTCATGTGTGTATTACAGTAGCGTTGGAAAACAAGAGGTTTCGAGTACGACATCACTTGTTGTAGAATGATCTGATGTTAATGAACAAGAAACTCGTAACTATTAGGATGTTGATTGCTTGATACTTTTCGTCCATTGCCTGAATCGAATTAACGTCACTTAGCATTACGTTACTGCAACTGTAGGAGTAAGAGAAATTGTGTAGTGGTGGGATATACTGTCTCACGTGTAGTGATGGAGAAAATTCGAATCATGTTTTTTATGATTAGGTATTTGAAACTTGATTGAGATTTGTGGAGAATTTCATGTGTTCGATGAAATGTGTTGATTACAGTAGTGTTTGGAAAGAAGAGGTTTGGAGTACGACATCACTTGTTGTAGAATGATCTGATGCTAATGAACGAGAAAGTCGTAAATATTAGGATGTTGATTGATACTTTTCGTAGCTGTGGAGTTTAAATATTACGCCATGACAAACTCAGCGACTCAAATGAATTGCATTAGTTGAGCGGTTTCACATGATAAATGACTCAGTGCTGGGAAAAATTAGTGAACATTTTTAAGACGTTACTGCAACTGTTGGGGTAAGACTGCGCACTTATAAGTTCTCGTAGAGGTACAAATCTGAAATCGATTGTTCTGTCAGCGAAGGAAAAAATGAAACAAGTTTTAAGGTCAAGGATTTTATTTTTTGTGAGACGTACTTGCTCAGTCACAGCTGCACTTTTGGGGCGATACACAAAAATTGTCTATTCGTTGTGTTTTCTATTTGAACCCATGTTCTGTGATTTAGTTTCATTCTGTTGGATGCCCGTTCAGTTAATTTAAAAGATGACAAGTAACTTCGTGTATGCAATTATAATTGGTGCAGGGAACCCCGGTTAACATTATAGTAGGCTCTCACATCTGGGCCGAGGACCCAGATTTAGCCTGGGTTGATGGGCAAGTAGTAAAGATAAACGGACAAGATGTTGAAATTGAGACTTCAAATGGCAAAAAGGTACTTGGATACCCCATAAAATTATAGTGTAATCTCGATAATTTCTTAGTCCAACTCCCGGTGAGCAACATTGGTTATCACATCCAAAGTTCATTTGAGAGCTGATTGCTGTTTCAGATCGCCTTACCTGGCACAGGGGGCCTAATAGAGTTACACATTTACTTTGAACTAGTCATTTTATCGTGTTCTCAAATATCCTTTTTAATACAGAGTATTTCCTAATTCTGATGGTTAAATACACTCGCTCATGTCACTTGGTCTCGATCATGCTAACAAAGAGTCAATTTGAGTAAGCATGTTTGATGCTGTCATTTATCTATCACCAAAACAGTTATGACATTGCTGGCTCCTGTTAGCAATGCGTTCCAGTCTCTTTAGTCATGTTGTATCTTACGTGATGTTTTACCTGGATGTTGTATAGTTCGTTGCAAAATTGTCAAAATTACATCCTAAGGATATGGAAGCTCCTCCAGCTGGGGTTGATGACATGACTAAGCTATCTTATTTGCACGAGCCAGGGGTCCTGCAGAATCTGCGCACCAGATATGAGTTGAATGAAATTTATGTTAGTAACACTCATAGTTGAAAGTGATCATTGCCAATATATCAAATTTCATTGTTTTTTTGGGTATTTCATGTTTCCCGTTTTTACCTGTAAAGTCAATTATCTTTATTGACCTGACAGACTTATACCGGGAATATACTTATTGCCATCAATCCATTCCAAAGACTTCCGCATCTCTATGATAGTCACATGATGCAACAATACAAGGGAGCACCTTTGGGAGAGTTAAGCCCCCACGTTTTTGCTGTGGCTGATGTTGCTTACAGGTGATCTCGATTCTGTTAATGACATGCCTGTCCATTTTAGATGTCATTTTTTTTATGTAATTAGATTTGTGGGTTATAGGGCAATGATACATGAGGGAAAGAGCAATTCTATTCTAGTTAGTGGTGAAAGTGGAGCCGGGAAAACAGAGACCACGAAGATGCTTATGCGATACCTTGCTTTTTTGGGTGGCCGCTCCTCAACTGAAGGACGGACAGTTGAGCAACAAGTTCTTGAAGTATGATTTGCAGTTGCTTCGTACATCCTACTGAATTTAATGACTTGCACATTCTGTAAATGTGAAATCTGAAAATGTGATAATTTGATTCTTTTACTTAGGGCTGTTATAAGTTTGTTCTTACCAACTGTTTGCAATGCAGTCCAATCCAGTTCTTGAAGCATTTGGTAATGCCAAAACAGTCAGAAATAATAATTCCAGGTATAGGATTCTTCATTTTCTAATGCAATTAAGTACGGAGTAGCATTTATCTTTCATACGAATTTGTGGGTCAATGCTTGTTCTTCTCTAAGCATGGAAATGCGTTAGTAATGCTGTGAAAATGTTGTACTTGTCCAGTCATTTGTCTATTGCTGATGTCTGAAAAACTCGTGCAGTCGTTTTGGTAAATTTGTTGAGATTCAATTCGACAAGCGTGGTAGAATATCAGGGGCAGCCATCAGAACATACCTTCTTGAAAGATCTAGGGTTTGTCAAATTAGTGATCCTGAGCGTAATTACCATTGCTTTTATCTACTTTGTGCGGCACCTCAAGAGGTATTGTCTTTTCGACCACTTATGACTTACTCCGTATTAGATATGAGAATAATGTTCTAAAATGTGACTTTTTGAAAATGTTGAATTTCTCGATAACCTTTTTCTGGTCTGTAGGAGATAGAGAGATATAAACTACAGAATCCAAAAACATTTCACTATCTTAATCAGTCAAAATGTTATGAACTGGATGGCATAAGTGATGCACGTGATTATCTTGCTACTAGAAGGGCGATGGACATCGTTGGAATTAGTGAAAAAGAGCAGGTATATGATTAACCGATTTACGGGGTCATTTATTCAGCCGAGCACTCAACATTTCTAATCAGATATTTTGTTTGAGCTCCTTTTATTCAGGAAGCAATATTTAGGGTTGTTGCTGCAATACTTCATCTGGGCAATATTGATTTTGCTAAAGGACAGGAGATAGACTCATCCATTTTAAAAGATGACAAGTCGAAATTCCATCTCAAAATTGTATCAGAACTTCTCATGTATGAAATTCTCTGCGTTTGATGAATCCTTTCCAGCATTTTCTCCCTAGAAAGAGCCTTATCTGTTTTTAAATACATCAGGTGTGATCCACAGGCACTGGAGGATGCACTACTAAAACGTGTCATGATTACCCCTGAAGAAGTAATCAAGAGAAGCCTTGATCCTCTTAATGCTACAGTTAGCAGGGATGGTTTAGCTAAGACAATTTATTCTCGACTCTTTGACTGGTAGGATATTGGCATTAAGCATATTGCAATTTTCTATGGTTAGCAATCCTAATATGTCTTCAAGATTCTATCATTGACGTATCATTATTAATTTAAACCATGTGTTTGTTCTTTTCTGCAGGTTGGTTGATAAAATAAATGTATCAATTGGACAGGATCCCAACTCAAAGTGTTTGATTGGCGTCCTAGATATTTATGGCTTCGAAAGTTTCAAGCATAACAGGTAAGGGCGTTAGTCTGTAAGAGTTTACAGAAATAGTATAGAAATCTCACGTCTTGTTATGGTGCTTGACTAAGGACATTGACATTAGCCAAATAAATATGCTTGTGTATATTCAAGGACATTGACATTAGCAGTTTCTCCAACACTGTTTACAATCTCATTTAGCATTACCACTTCATCTACAATACGAAGTATAGTTTATCAAATAGTGTCAAGAAACTAATTTTTTGTATAATATATTGTTCAGCTTTGAGCAGTTCTGCATCAACTTCACCAATGAGAAACTACAGCAACATTTCAACCAGGTGAGCTCTTTTACACCATTCACGTAAGATTTATTCCTGTTACTGTGAAGCTTATTAAAATCTTGTTGCTTTTGTAGCATGTCTTCAAAATGGAACAAGAGGAATACACAAAAGAGAAAATAGATTGGAGCTACATTGAATTTGTTGACAATCAAGATGTTCTTGACCTTATAGAAAAGGTTACAGTGCCTTCTCAACTACCGTTCAGTGTTCGTTAGTCATAAACTTATGAATAGTCAGAACAGTCAGTTGCTGTTGTCTTAACTCTTAAGGTGAATGGTTGTTTCAAGATCATTAACATTAGTAACTAAGATAACCTTCGAAGAATGTATATTCAAATATAGGGTGAAGTTTGTTGCATTATGTCTTATTTCTAACTTAGTGTTTGCCATTTTCTTTACAACAATTCCTCCCAATAGAGACACATAAGGGGGCGACTTCTGTAGTCCTCTTCTTTCACATTTTACCTGTCTCGATTGATGCGACTATAGTCCTCTTCTTTTGCATTTTCCTCCCTTACGGGTTTAGGGGCTTCATATTTCTGAAGTTGTAAATGGTAAGTTACCACTTCAAAGAATATGAGACGCCTCTCTGGCTATTGCATCGAATTGGAATGCTTCTATATACTAACATTTGAGTTTCTTGCAGAAACCTGGTGGGATCATTGCTCTTTTAGACGAGGCTTGGTAAGAAATTCGAAAGGAAAATTACATACATCCAGATATATAAATGACTGTCCTTTCTCCTTCACATTCTCATATGTTATTTGTACTGAAACAATGTTATGTGGACACTAGTGCTTTCCATCTCATTAATTTATTTGCCTATACTTTTGTTGACTTCAGTATGTTTCCCAAGTCCACACCCGAGACATTTGCTTCGAAGCTCTATCAGACATACAAAAATCACAAACGGCTTATCAAGCCTAAATTGTCGCGAACCAATTTCATCATTTCTCACTACGCAGGCGAGGTATTCCTTGATCACCAATGTGCTTTCTAACGACTTCTGTAACATCAGATATTAATTTTGTTCCACTATCTCACCAGGTCCTATACCAGTCTGATCAGTTTTTGGACAAAAACAAGGACTATGTGGTGCCTGAACATCAGGACTTGCTAACATCATCTAAGTGTTCATTTGTTGCTGGTCTTTTCCCTCCAGTACCTGAAGAAACAACTAAATCCTCAAATAAATCTTCCAAGTTTTCTTCAATCGGTTCTCGTTTTAAGGTAATGGACAGCAATTTGCCAACCTAGTCAATTTCAAGGAATTAGTTTGTTAGTTAAAAAAAACTTGAACACTTTATATTCTTTTGTGGGCACAGGTTCAACTACAACAGTTGATGGAGACTCTGAACTCAACCGAACCTCACTACATCCGGTGTATTAAGCCAAATAATCGCCTGCAACCTGCCATATTTGAAAATGTTAACATCTTACAGCAATTGCGTTGTGGTGTAAGTGCAACTTAGATTCTTAGACAGCGATTAATCCAGTACATTTCAATCCTTTTCATTAATTGCTTGTTGCTTTTAATGTGATATGTCAAGTTTTTGTACATTCTTACAGGGCGTTTTGGAGGCAATTAGAATCAGCTGTGCCGGTTACCCTACTCGCCGTCCTTTCTTTGAGTTCTTAAATAGATTTGGACTACTTGCACCAGAAGTCCTCAAGGGGAAGTATGTGCTGTATTCTGTTTAAGTTAAAAACTTCTGTTGTGCTCAGAGTTTTCTGGCCATCAATTTTTGGTTTATTTTACACATGATGGTTGAAGCCTGTTGTAGTCCCGCCTTCCTCTTCTTATTTAGTTGGTACTAATTTGAAGCCTTGGTCAGCTATGATGAAAAGGTTGCATGTCAAATGATATTGGAAAAGAAAGGACTCAAAGGCTACCAGGTATTTCATTTCTTTTATTCATTGATGATGATGGTCTTTATCTGAAGAATATATAAGTATGTTTCCGTTCATTTTATTATCTGTTTCCCTTTGGATAAGCTTATGGTCCAAGTTTTTATTTCAGATAGGCAAAACTAAGGTTTTCCTAAGAGCTGGTCAGATGGCTGAACTTGATGCTCGGAGAGCTGAGGTACTTGGTAATGCAGCAAAGACTATCCAGCGCCGTATAAGAACTCATTATGCTCGTAGACAGTTTATCGCATTGCGTGAAGCAGCTATTTGCCTACAGTCTTCTTTGCGAGGTAAGGTCACTTAACCAAATGATTAGCCTACAACCACTCTGAAACAATTCTTTGATCAGCCTCCTAAGTCTTCTAACTTGGTACTGTACTATTTAAGAGATGATCATGTAATTTTTACTTCTGTTTCCGAAGTTTGGCTACATTCATTTAAGCGTTATTTCTACGAAACCAAATAAAATTTTTCTATTATATACGTCCTTGAAAGTTAAACAGCTGTGCTCCCATCTGACCGATTTTGGGTCACTTGCTACATTGGAAATTGATTAAGGAAAGATAATACTTTTTACTTAAAGTAGCCTTTCATTTTTCAACTAAATAAAATGAATTTGGACAAATCTATTTGCGATAATAAGAAAACACCTATCTTTTCAATAAGTTCATTATGTCTTCTACAAGCGGAAAAAATTTGTTCTTTCAATATTCATCTTCCAAACTTGTTCACCTCATGTGAAGTCCAGAGTCTCTCTCTTATGGGCGCGGAAACATTATTAGGGGATCTAGGTCTTGACATAGGGAAGTGGTTTGTCTTAATGCACTTATCCCATTCACTGGAGAAGTATTTATTTTCTTCCAACAATTTCATTCTGGTTCACATCTGATTTATATGATTTGTAAATACGCGTAATTCATGTTATGATTCTAGGAAATCTGGCCTGCAAAGAGTTTGAAAGGATGAGAAAGGAGGCGGCAGCTGTAAGAATACAGAAGCATGCACGTAAATATCAAGCCCGGAAGAAATACAGAAAACTTCGCATCTCGGTCTTGGCTTTGCAAATGACTTTACGATCAATGGCCGCTCGTAAAGAGTATAGGTTCAGAAGGCAAAGTAAAGCGGCAACTCTTATTCAGGTCCATCCTTTTGACATATTCGTGACTAATGCAGATCATCTTCTATAAGCGAGTCCTTTCTGAGAAATTTGCTATTTAACGAATAATCATCCTTGGATCAGAGTCAATGGCGTTGCCATAGAGCTTCTTCATACTATAAAAAGCTCAGGAAGGCATCCCTTGTTACACAATGCAGATGGAGAGGAAAAACAGCGAGGAAGGAACTAAGGCAGCTTAAGATGGTTAGTTTCCAATCGATATGTTTGCATTTCTGCTCATTTAATTGAGTATTTTATCTGGCTGTTTTTTGGATGTTTTCTTACTGAGTGTCCATACCTTGCGGTAGGAAAATGTGGTGTTGGCTATGTGTAACGGTCTAAAATTTGCTGTGTCTGGATGTCACTAAGATAATGTTACGGGTCGCGACTGATGCTGCCATAACTTCATAACGTTTGACAAATGTTTTACTCTTTTAGTTTCTCTTGAATCTAATTTTGAATTGAATTTCATGCTAACAATCTATGTGCTCCCTCTATGACTTCTATGCTAGTAGTCATTTGGTAATTCCTGCTGTATGACGGTTAGCTCAAGAAATTATTCTGAGGTGGCATGATTTTCTATCTATTAACACAGCTGTTAAAGCACTGGATTTCATGTACATTGAAGATTGCATTAAGATAATGTGGTTACTCCATTTTAAAGCTTTAGCTATCATACAACCTCTATAGTGAATGATCATTGCGTGGGCCTATTAAAAAAGATGTTAACAATCAAGTATCTATATTTCCTTGTCTTATTAACTTGCTTCTGCTTTGGTACAAAATAAAATCTAACTGAAGCTTTACTGAAATCTTTTATCATGAATTTACTGGTCAGTCTTATTGTGATAAATATGTCAAGGGGTCTCTATGACATGATAGAACTAGGATCTCATTGACGCGCCTCGCTTTCACTCTTAATTGATGCTTGATGCCAAGTTTAATCCATGCTGTCCATATGAATTTGCTAGGCTGCTAGAGAGACGGGGGCTTTAAAAGAAGCGAAGGATAAGCTTCAGAAGCAAGTAGAGGACCTCACATTGCGTTTACATTTGGAGAAACGGTTACGGGTACTTTTTATCAGCTTACTGCAAGTTATCAAAGTGTGAAAACTAACATCTCTGTAAAAATAATTTCAGTTGTCCTGTACAGAAACAGGCCTCTTAGTGATCAAGCTCTGGTGTCAATATCTCCATTATTGGTTGCGGATCTCCCTTGATACATATTGTTTATTCTCATTTATCTTCATTTACAGACTGATTTGGAGGACGCAAAAAACCAGGAAATCGCAAAGCTGAAAAATACAGTTCAAGGTATGCAGACTAAAATAGAAGCGACAAATTCTTTACTTGAAAAGGAGAAGGAAGCTGCCAAGAAGGCCATTGAAGAAGCACCTGTTGTTGTCCAAGAGACTCAAGTAATGGTTGAAGACACTGAAAAAATTAACTCTCTGACAGCAGAATTGGAAAGATTTAAGGTTCGACTCATGAACAAAATTATATTGGTCTTGTCTTGTACGTGGTTCTGAAGAATATGCTGCTTATCATGTCTGAGCTCCTTAGGTTGAGATTACATTTCAAGTCTTACATGGCGTCATATGATCATTCAGCTCCCTATGTTTGTGCTCCTCTCTTTTACCTCACATTCTCACATTATGCTGTTTTTGGAGGCTGGGGGGCAGGTCATTTTTGGACAAAAAATATTTAATGTAGCCAAGGCATATTCTGCTTGGATTCATCGAAATTTCATGTTTTGTGCATATTAGGCCTCTTTCGAAGCGGAGAAACAAAGAGCTGATGAATCTGAGAAGAAACTTGCGGAAGCACTGGGATTGAGTGAAGAAAGGCTCAAAAAGCTTGACGATTCAGACAAGAAAATCTCACAGCTTCAGGAATCTCTGCACAGGTAATGTGCCAAGTCCCTTTTGTTTTACGGAGGTGACATAATGATCAACCTGAAATCTGCTTCTGGCAGAATGCTGTTCACTTAAATTTTACGGAGTAGTGCTTAGTATACCCTAACTAGTGAGAGAGATGACAACTACATCATTTGCGGAAATGTACCATATGTAAAAGAAATTTATCAGAGGCAATAGATGACAAACTTTCAATATTGCATTATTGCCAAAACATTGCCGCGTCTGTAAAATGCTGTATGAGGGGAAAAACACTTGGTGCCGAAGGACCATATATATAAATCTCAACGTGTCACTTTAACTCGTCAAATTGTGTTACTGCTGATGCATATTGATGTCACTCTGCCGAAATTTCCAAATGCTTGTATGTGTTGTATACTTGTATCAGAAATTTATCTTAACCTGCATTGTTAAAGAGCTGCATTTTTGCCAGCAGCCATGGACCAAGATTAAATATATATTCTTGCATGCACGCCTGAAGCCTATAGAAAGAAAGGAATGCCTAAATGTTTGATTGAAGTGAAACCATTCAAAAATAAATTATGGTCCTCAGGGGTTATAGCTTCGTCCTTGTTTTTCTCTGTAATTCTTTCGTCGTTGCCAACCTCTCACAGTCTTGGATTATTAGGGTTAAAAGGCCTACATAGCAATGGACATACTGTAATTTTCCCACTGACTGGAATTAACGGTGCAAGGTATTTTGTTTCCTACCCGACACCACAGAGATGATTGTATCAAAATATTGTTTCCTGTTTCCTTTTTTTCTCTCTGTTTTTTCCTTCATTAAGTATTCTCCGAGAAGGAGGATATTGGATTGAGTCTATATTTGGCATGCTCAGCAGTCAACACTCTCTGTACTTTATGTGTTTCGACTTTTAATTAGAATGAAACAGCCTCCAAACTTTCCGGGGTAACTGTTTGAGCCTCATACTTCATTTCTTAAGACCCTATGCCAGCTCCATACCGAATGGTTGGTGGTGGTGCTCTGGTGACAGTGATATATTCAGTGCGATGATCTCATTTTTGGCCATGAGTGATTTAACATTAAGCTAACAGATTTGCATCTGATAATCAGGCTACAGGAGACGCTCACTAATTTGGAATCAGAGAATCAAGTTCTTCGTCAACAGGCTGTTTCAATGGCACCTAACAAGTTTCTGTCAGGACGTTCAAGGTCAATTCTTCAGGTATCCCTAGTGATGGATTTTCAACTAGTGGATACTGAGCTTACAATACACTGCCACACTGATGGTTATTTTACCTATTGTCTTGCAGAGGGGTTCTGAGAGTGGTCGTTTTGTGGAAGCACATTTGCGGGTTTTTACTCTCTTTTGAAATTATTAGATTTTCCTCCCCTTGTGCTAGCTTTTGCTGTATTTTTCTCCAGTTTTAGCTTATTCGTATACCTGTTTATTAATGTCCAGGACTTGCATAGCCATTCGATGAACCATAGAGAAGTAGAAATAGAGGAGAAACCACAGAAGTCTCTCAATGAGAAACAGCAGGAAAATCAGGAATTGTTACTTCGATGTATTGCGCAGCCTCTGGGCTTTGCTGGAAACAGACCTATAGCAGCCTGTATCATATACAAATGTCTGCTTCACTGGAGATCTTTTGAGGTTGAGCGAACTAGCATTTTCGATCGGATAATTCAGACAATTGGTCATGCTATCGAGGTTTGAATGGTAGACATTTGTAGTAGACTAGTATTTTGACTTTTATATGCTAAAGTAACCCCAGATGTTTCTCTGTCTTTCTATATGAAAAATTAAAGACTCAGGATAACAATGACATATTGGCTTACTGGTTGTCCAATGCCTCCACTCTTTTGTTGTTGCTACAACACACCCTCAAAGCTAGTGGCGCAGCTGGAGTTGCCTCTCATCGGCGTGGGTCATCTTCGCCAGGCACTCTTCTTGGCAGAATGAGTCA
Source organism: Gypsophila paniculata (assembly GCA_032274805.1). Taxonomy (NCBI): domain Eukaryota; kingdom Viridiplantae; phylum Streptophyta; class Magnoliopsida; order Caryophyllales; family Caryophyllaceae; genus Gypsophila; species Gypsophila paniculata. The sequence continues at coordinate 1,231,183 of JAUEKU010000008.1, forward strand.
GGTATACCTGTGTAATACTCTCTCAGATCCATCCAATTGTTAACATTTGTTTTTGGACGAATTTTTAAGAAAAGTGGGTCATTAATGACTGAATAATTCATATACCCCTCCTTTACGCAATTTTTGAGAATTATGGGTCAATAATTAAAGGTATAAAAATAATTGTGTACGAAAAAGTTTACAAAGACAAGTGTTAACAAATGGATGGATCACCCGAAAATAGAAAATATTAACAATCGGATGGATCGGAGGGACTAGATTTTTTTTTTTTTTTTTGAGAAACTCAATTCGAACTTTCTAGATTGCATGAAAATGAAATGCCTGGTCTCATAATTGTGTTAATTGAACTCCTCAGAGTTTCCGTGGAAGTGCTCATGGAGTTACTCTTTCCTTCGTCAGTAACGGTATGACAGTAGTAAATTCTCTGCATCAAGTTGAGGCCAAGTATCCAGCTTTGCTTTTCAAACAGCAGCTCACTGCGTATGTCGAAAAGATATATGGAATAATTCGAGACAATCTTAAGAAAGACATTTCGCCACTGCTTGGGTTGTGTATTCAGGTTAGGAAATATTCCTGCACAACTTCTTTTTGATAAAAACATTTTGTATCATATTTAAACTGTCATGTGTGGCATGTTGAATTAGGCTCCACGCACATCAAGGGCAAGTCTAGTGAAGGGATCATCTCGGTCTGTTGCAAACACTGCAGCACAGCAAGCTTTGATTGCTCACTGGCAAGGCATTGTTAAAGGTCTTGGGAATTTTCTGAACACGCTGAAAGAAAATCATGTAAGATTTGACTTCCATAATTATTTTTTATTTGTTTTGTATCTCCCTTCAAATAATTGTAACAGCATATCACTAACGATCACTAAATGATCACTTACACTTGTCAAATGATCACTAACGATATAATTCGTAGAAAAAAGGTCTATAAATTAAAGGATCATTGTCTATGATAAAATAATCACTGACTGTATGAGAAAAGTCACTAAGGAAATCAATGACGATATTAAAACAGTTTCTGTTCATATTTATCGGGCCGTTTCTGAGTAAGAACAATGATAGAAAAAGTGATCCGTTTACAAAATAGGAAAACACAACTCCTTGTGCATGAGTGCGTTACTTTGTCAAACATCTGTGTCAAACATCTGTCTTCCATCAGTCTTTTGTTCTGGTTATTGGGTGTAATTATCCACCCAATAATTATTCATAATTTCATACAATCTTGCGACAGTGCGACCTAAACTCTTTTCTCCCTTTTCGAATTGTCCATCTTTGTTTGTGTTACAGGTGCCACCATTTTTGGTTCGGAAGATATTCACACAAATATTTTCATTCATCAACGTTCAATTATTTAACAGGTACTCTTTAGTCTTTACTATGATACTATGCTTTCAACGTGGAGGAAGTAGAAAATTAGAAATATTACTAACAGTTCCCTGATTCTTTATGCAGTCTTCTTTTAAGGCGTGAGTGCTGTTCATTTAGCAATGGTGAATACGTCAAGGCAGGTCTGGCTGAACTTGAACATTGGTGTTACACTGCAACTGAAGAGGTAAAAGTTTCATTTTTTTTTTCCCGGAAATATGTACACGCTGTGCAATAATTTAGGAAGGTTGCAGTATGCAGGGGCATCGTGGGATGAACTAAAGCATATTAGACAGGCTATTGGCTTTTTGGTAATGTTTTTTCTTCTTCTTTTGAGTAACTATACATGTGTAATTATATGTGAAAAAAACAGAACACAAATGTAGCTTTCTTGCTCCTCACACGACATTTCTCTGCTCAGGTCATACATCAGAAGCCAAAGAAATCTTTAGACGAAATAAGCCATCAGCTTTGCCCTGTGAGTGAGCAGATAAATTTGTGAATGTTTGATGATTTCAATTTCGTTTAATTTGAAGGCTTATATCAGCCTCCTATATCCACTTGCAGGTATTGAGCATACAGCAGTTGTACCGTATTAGCACGATGTACTGGGATGACAAGTATGGTACTCATAGTGTGAGCCCGGATGTAAGTTCTACTGTCAACTAGCTGAAGAAGAATTTACGTGCCTTGCTGGTCAGAATTATAATTTTGTTGATTTCTGCATATATTGTTCGTGGCCAGGTTATATCTAACATGAGGGTACTAATGACAGAAGATACGCACAATGCAGTTAGCAATTCTTTCCTGTTGGATGACGATTCAAGGTCTGTAGCTGTTTCTAGTAATACTTTCTTCTTAACTCCCTTGCAATACAGTTACAATCCTGCACTCTTGTTTTCACATATGAAATTCTGGATAGAAACTGAAATAGCAAATCACGTAACCATTACCAAGTACTTGTATATATGGCTCCACGTAGACGGGGATAAGAAGTTGTAGGTGCCTAACCTTTGTTTGGAGGGAGATATTTCACAATACTTGCTAGGAAATATGTGCAAGGAATGTGGCATATACCCTTCCTTTCCGGGTCTCCCTCCCCTCCCCTCCCCTTCGCTGTCCGTCCCCTCGGCAACTTTTTTTTAATGTTTTTATTTTAATATTTGGATAACATTTGAAAGATGGGCACAAAAGGCCCCAAAAAAAAACAATAGTTCTCTGAAGAGAACCCATTTGTTTGAATTCAATTTGAGGAGGGAGGGGAGGGAAAGGGGACTTTCTCGATTCAATATATAATAGGATAATACTCCGTATAATTTGCCTCATAGGAGGGAAAATCGATCCTCTTCATTATCCTCCTACCTAACTACTAACCTAACAAAGGAAGTTACATTTTTTTCTTCCCCTTCCCTGCAAAGCCCTTGACCCAAATGAAGCGTGACAAATAATAGACAGAATTGGCGCTCTCTGCTTACATGTTATGGCCGAGAACTGTTGAATCAATCAAGTTGCATTATTTTGGGCAATTGCTAACCTAATGCTAGAAGTAGAAGAAGCACCAAGTTTAGAATTTCTCTTGTTATATTAACCTAGTATAAATTCTTGCAAGTCCTTGACTCACTTTCGAGAAACTCAAACAGTCTTCTAAAATAGGATGTTCTTCCCTCATGAATCAAAAACTGGGGTTGTCATTACACCTGTTCTATAAATTTGCAATTTTTGCATCATTTGCAACCAAATTTAGTGTTGATTTTTTTTTCTGTGGTTTGCAAACATGAGTGTAGAACTTTTATAGTTAAAATGTAGCTTGATATCACTATGTTTTACGAATATAAAATTTTCCCTTCTTTGTATGTTTTGCAGCATTCCATTTTCTGTGGATGACATTTCGAAATCTATGGATAAAATCGACATTGCAGATGTCGAACCACCACCTCTTATTCGTGAAAATTCGGGATTTAGCTTCTTGTTGCCTCGTGCTGACTAAATACCGTCAGCTTATTTAGATGAAAATTAACAAGGCTTTGCATGCATCGCATGGACTTGCCTCGACTTGATAGAGAAATGGAAAAATAGGATTGGCTCAACTTTCTATTGGTAGTTTTAGGCTAAATATGCTCCGGCGATATTTTGTAAGCAACATACATAGAATGTATATCTCCTCAATCTACCAATTACATATATATGTGTGGGCAGCTTTATACAAGTACTTCGTATATGTTAAGACGACGTTCATTGTTTTCGTTTTCACCATTTTTTGTCTGTTTAAGGTGATAAGGTTATGATTCCTTGTGAAAGAATTCGTTTAGCACTAATCTAATTGAAACAACACAGTTGAGCACACGTATCCGCAAACAATTAATTTTTTTTTTGGTAACAATTATTTCTAACCTAAATTGATTGGGTTTCAATTTTTGTCCTAGGCTTTTGTTTGATAAAGTTTTCTCACATTGTATGTCTCATTTCGATCATAGCTTACAAAACTAAATCGTTTTATTCAATTACCAAAAGGAAACAAAGATGAAACATAATATATAAGTTTGACATTTTAATTTTCAACAAACAAAATGAAAACTATGTCAAAAATGCAATACGTATGCAAAAGCAAACGTTTTGTATATAATGTTTCACGCCTAAAACGCATAAGAGTTTTCAAGACGTTTTATATAATCCAACTTAATTCTAAAAATTATGACTTCCGAAACTAATTAGGTCTTCATGTTGTCTGTTAACATTCTCCTCAATTTCTTCTACCACTTTGATCTTTTCCTCTTCATCGTCTTCTTTGTCTTCGTCCATAGCATCGATGTCACTGATACCCATTGTCTTATCGTGTAAAAGTCTTACACATTGTTGTTCGACAAAAACTAAACTTTTTACAAATGGACCTACATAATCAAGTTGAATACCATAATTTTTAATTTCTTTGATGTATTTACCTTCTGCTTCTATCTTACACACAAACAATCCTCCTCGAGTTGTAGTGAACACAATTTCTCCATTTTTTCGAGTATGCAACACCTTGATAAATTCGTCATGGCTCTTAGACTTTAAGATACAAATTTTACTCCACGAATCCACAACACCATACTCTTCCATCACCCACACGTAAAAGTCATGGTACTGATCGTCACAGTATAACACGAGCTTTTCTTCTCCTTTGATTGAGAGTTTCGTAAGCAACAGTGTCTTTTGTCCCATCGTTTGATCAATGTACATCTCATGAAACACTTCCTTGGACAAGTCATAGGCCAAAATTGAATATTGTTCGCAATTTTGACCAGGAGTAGAATTTGAGATCTTAAAATCCAATGAATTGCGTTATTCATGAAAACACTATCTCCCATAATTCTCAACGCAGGTCTTGAAATCGACCCGACAACCTTCTTCCAACAACCTTCACGCACGACATAAACATCCGCGCAACAAGTATTATAACCATGTACGATCCCAACCCTTACAACCTTATAATCGAGACAATGATGATCGAATCCAAACCCAATGGCAGAGGATTTTTCACGAGCCACTATCGGAATAGGTACGACTACGCTCTTTCCCAAAAACGGATTCCACAAAATAATATCAGACTCATTCGGGTCGTGGAAAGTCTTAGCGAAACACACAAGCCCATAAACCGAACCGATTAAAAAATACGTGAAATCTACGGTAATGCTACTAAGTTCTGCCCAAATTTTGAATTGTTTCTCGGTGTCGTGATACAATAAAAACTTTTGTTGTCCATCGAATGAACGATAAGAATAAATATGTTTGTCGGGGCCACGTAACGAATTTGTGATTAATAGATTAGGGCTACTTACAAGGTTGTAGATGGATTTACAAGTACACATCAATCGCAAAAGAGTTTTTATGTTTAGTCTTGTGAGAATTTCGACTTGAACATCGTCCGGAAAATTTTCTAGCCATGTAGACATCTTAGTGAAGTTACTAGGTATAGGATAGAAAAAAAACAGTGACAATATTATATGTATAATGTGAAAAAAGGGAAGTTTTAAATTTATACCGCGTATATGTGTAAAAGCAGAATCCTAATTGATATAGGTTAGAAATTTCCTTAAATAATTTCAAAATATCTAATTCGAATAGATGTAATCCCCATAATCATAAGAGAGAATATAAAATCTTTTAGTATCTTTCTTATAGACTGTCCTATGTTATAGGACGACCGGTCCAAGAGGTTCGGCTATTGATAAATAGGCATGTCTTTTAAATAAGACAATTTTATTTGTCAATTAGTAAAAATCTTAAAAGGTTTGATAATATTGTTACCTTATTAAGGCAATTTTATTTTAGAAAAAAAATAAAAACAACAAAAAGTACGACACGTCATACACCCACGTTAATTTTATTGGTGATTTTGGTCGATCACCGTGTCATTTTAGTGTAGTCGGATTTTCGATCGAAAATATTATAGACTCGGGATTTATATAATATAGGTTCGGAGGTGCGCAGTGCACGTGTGTAATCAAATTATCGAGTTTATGCGTTCAATGGTTATTTGAAGGAATAAAGTGGGCACAAGTGAAAATTGGCTAATTATAAATATCGGCATTTTGACGTTTGTTGAGACTCCTGGGGTCATTGGCCCTTGGGCTAGGGCCTAGGGGCCAGTGCAAAATCAAATATTTTCACTAAATTGTTGCGGCCCGAGGGATGTCTATTCCCGGGGGCACGGTTTTACATGCACAAATTATTTCATCATGATCAAAATTGATCAAAAGTATTGATTTCGGTGAGCAAAGCATGCAAATACAAAATTCTAGAAGTATGCTCTTGATCTTTGTCATGAACAAGGGGGCTGCGATCATCTTATCTAGAAGAGATATCGTGTAACCCATGAAATAGGGTCGAAATACTCTTAAGAAAAGCGCATTCAGCGTGATTCAATTACTATCCAAGTATTACCATATATCTTCGGTACTCCGAGTGCCAACAACGACGCATCCCCAACAAATTTTTCACTTCATTGCTGTGAATAATTTTTTTTGTTTTTGTTTTTGTTTTTGTTTTTGTTTTTGTTTTTTTTTTTTTTTTCTCAAGTTTAGTAATTGTTAAAGCGAGAAACCGTTAAATCATTAGTACAACGTGACATGAAATAATTACATACAACATTACATTTACATACACGTTAAGTGCATAAAATAGAGGCTAACGGCTAATTATTTGTAGATATTAGAAGACGAGCCCTACGTGGTAATGGCGAGTTGCTGAGGATGTGCTCCGCCATCCTACGCAACACCGCCGTGTACTCCGCCAGTATCCCTGCCACTTCGGACACGAGCATCATCCTTACCGAGCCCTCTCGCTTTACCACTGAATTATATATATGTATGGTTTTTGTAAACAGAATGACAGTGTTGATGGCAGATATAAATAGTGAGATCAGAATGTAAACGTCGTGGATGGTTCTTGTTGGTTTATTAATTAATTATTTTGTTAAATTAATTGATTAATTAAGTAAATGATTGATTAATTAAATAAATTAAATGGATGAATGATTGGAAGTTTAAGTCAATGAAAAAATTAAATGTGGATGACCCATGTATGTTTCTTTTAACACAAATTAATCATTTAAGATAGATTGTTCCCTCCTAAATAAAAAAAGCTACACATACACAGCGTGTATGTTTCAAAAAATACACACCCAATTAGAGAATGACACGTGACATTTTTTTATATTTTTTTTTTTGAAACAAATCATTTTAGCAAAGGTTAATTGTGTAATTTCAAAGAATTAGTTACCTAAATCAACCATGATGCATAAACGTGATTTATGGAAAAAAAAACCATCCAACTTCTTTTTTTTTCTTTTATTTCCATTTTGCAAATTTCTTTCCCATTTTTCCAGAAATTCCGAAATTAATTTTTTCCCATTT
>JAUEKU010000008.1:1238546-1258412 GCA_032274805.1 Gypsophila paniculata
GATATGGAAGCTCCTCCGGCTGGGGTTGATGACATGACGAAACTATCGTACTTGCATGAGCCAGGTGTGCTGCAGAATTTGCGCACTAGATATGAACATAATGAAATCTATGTAAGTTTTTCCTTACTGAAGCTTAAAGAAGTGAACATTATAAAGGGATGCAAAGAAAACAACATTCCTTACGATTTATTAAAAAGAAATGTTGGCCTAGTATGAAGGTCAGGATAGTCACTGATCACAGGTGTTACTAAAAACTTTGGTTTGTTTACAAGGGCGCAAATCTTTCTTTGGACATCAGTATTTAGAATCCTCCCTATAATTTTTAGGAGAGGCTAGCTAACTTCCAGCCTCACTTCTCTTTTTAGGAGCAGGTGGTTTATTCAGCTTCTTTTGACCTTTGCTTAGTGGCTCTTTAGGTTTTTTAATCAGTCAGATACCGTAGGATATCAGAATCTCTGACAATGTCTGGAATCTGGTTGCGTCCTCCATCTATTCATCTAAGCGTCTAAGAAAATATACTAAATCAAATATTTGAAATACTGGTAGATATGTACCAGAAATGCCATGACGGCTTTTTGGTCACCTCTACTTTTCACTTCTTTTGCCTTTTATGTTAATATGTCTGATGACATAACAGACTTATACTGGAAATATACTTATTGCCATAAATCCGTTCCAAAGACTACCTCATCTTTATGATGCTGACATGATGGAACAATACAAAGGAGCACCATTGGGAGAATTAAGCCCCCATGTTTTTGCAGTGGCTGATGTTGCTTACAGGTGATATTCATTCCCTTACTAAACCTGTTTTGTTTACGATACATTTTTTTAATTTTTAGATTTGTGGACTATAGGGCAATGATAAATGAGGGGAAGAGCAACTCAATTCTTGTTAGTGGTGAAAGTGGAGCTGGTAAAACAGAGACTACAAAGATGCTTATGCAATACCTTGCTTTTTTGGGTGGTCGCTCTTCAACTGAGGGACGGACAGTTGAGCAACAAGTTCTCGAAGTAAGCTGCCCTACGAGCATATACATTTGTGTTCTAGTGAACCTTTTTAATTTTTTTTTCTCTTTTTTAAATTGCTGCACATGTCTATTTGTATTTGAGTATTTCCGATGGAGCCAAAGACTCATTTTCTTTGCTTTTGGATCATATTCGTGATGGAATAAAGCAAAATGACTATCGGTCGCTCTTTTTTTTTTATTGAAGTAGAAGTCAGTGGCAATTTTCATTTTGCTCCATTCTGAAACAACACCTCTCTGTCATCCGACACTAGGGTGATGTTGTATCTGTGAGCCGTAGCGTGATTTTCTGAATTGTTTGTAATGCAGTCAAATCCAGTTCTTGAAGCATTTGGAAATGCTAAAACAGTCAGAAATAACAATTCCAGGTGAAGCATTCATCCTATTATTTATTATCTTTGGTGAATCTCTTAATGGTGTCACTTTTTTTAACTAATCTTACTGATGATGCCTGGAAAAATTTCTGCAGTCGTTTTGGTAAATTTGTTGAGATCCAATTTGACAAACGTGGAAGAATATCAGGGGCGGCCATCAGAACATACCTGCTAGAACGATCCCGGGTCTGCCAAATTAATGATCCTGAGCGCAATTACCATTGCTTTTATCTGCTTTGTGCAGCACCTCAGGAGGTATTGTCGATTTGATTTTCGACTGGTTATTGTATGATCATGAGCTATGAAATTTATTTTTACTAGTGGGTTTTTTCTATGCAAAACTTTCTGGCCTTCAGGAAAGAGAGAAATATAAGCTACAGGATCCAGAAACATTTCACTATCTTAATCAGTCAAAATGCTACGAATTGGTTGGTGTCAATGATGCACATGACTATCTTGCTACTAGGAGGGCTATGGATATTGTTGGAATCAGTGAACAGGAGCAGGTATCCTATTAGTCTACTTATTATTACATTTATTGAGCCGAGTACTCCATTTATCTTACGAATTCCCTTCGTCCTTTTATCCTCACGATTTTCAGGAGGCAATATTTAGGGTTGTTGCCGCAATTCTTCATCTGGGGAATATTGATTTTTCTAAAGGACAGGAGATAGACTCATCAGTTCTAAAAGACGACAAGTCAAAATTCCATCTTAGAACTGTATCTGAACTTCTCATGTAGGAATCTTTCTGCATTCCTTGAAAACTTGACGGCATTTCAACTTTACAAAGGGCAATAACTTTTTCCGAAAAAAATATACATCAGGTGTGATTCACAGGCATTGGAGGCTGCATTGTTAGAACGTGTTATGATTACCCCAGAAGAAGTCATTAAGAGAAGTCTTGATCGTCTTAATGCCACAGTTAGCAGGGATGGATTAGCTAAGACAATATATTCTCGACTTTTTGACTGGTACGACATTGTTAGTTTGGCACTAAGAATATTGCTATTTGTTCGTGTTAGTAGTTCTAGTTTGTCTTTAACATTCCAACATTGGTTTATCACTCTCATGTGAACCATGTATACTTATCTTGTGCAGGTTGGTTGATAAAATAAATGTGTCCATTGGGCAGGATCCCAACTCAAAGTCTTTGATTGGTGTCCTAGATATTTATGGGTTTGAAAGTTTTAAGCATAACAGGTACGTGTTAACAAAATGGTAGAATTGAGACGTCTCATAAAGGTGCATAACAGATGCCTCGACACTAGCCTAATGAGTGTTTTTCCCTTAAGAAGTTGAATTACAAGGATACTGATTTGACTTGATGGTTCGTTATTTTGGCTTAGGCAATTTATGAGACTATAAGCCACATACAAATACATTCAACTTATTTACTGTTGTTTTAAGTGGCTGATTGGTCAAGATATCCTGGTGATTAGACCGACCACAGTTTTTAAAATGGTTGGTTGGTCTTGTTTTGCAGTAACCTCTGTTGTCAGCCTATGAAAATTCACATCACATTTTTTTCCATATATGCTGTGCAAAATGAATCGCTAAACTAGTTGTGTTTCTTTTCATCGTGACCAATCCTTCAGTGCAATTCTTGGCATAATTTCAATTGTGGGTCATCTTAAAAGGTGTATATATGCTGTTAACAGAAGGGACTAGGGGCAAGGGTGTTAACAACAGCAGCAACGACAACACTTCTTAGTTTCAATACGATTTGGGATTGCTAGACCATCACAAAGAACCTTTATTTTGATGTGATAAACAAAGAGAAATGTCTGGAGAAAAAAAAATTGAGAAAATTCCGGGAAAGTGAGATAAAGGGGTACAAAGAAGAAAACTAAATGTGAAGATTTATAAAAGAAACAGAAAATTGAGGTCACCTTATGAGATAATTTGAGATAGGCAAAAGACAAAAGTAAGTGCCAAAAAAAAAATAAGAATATAGGAGAAAAACTTAGGAAAAGAGATCACACAGAAGATGTTGTGTGATTGGTGCGTCTTATTTGACCCAACAGCATGTCAATAGCGCTTTGGATTGGTCCTTGTTTGCTCTGCTTTTTTGTTCTTTATTACCCACTCTATCTGAAAAAAAAAAAAAAAGAATTGACAGTGATAAGATCATATATACTGATACTATAACCTTGTTCAGCTTTGAGCAGTTCTGCATTAATTTCACCAATGAGAAGCTACAGCAGCATTTCAATCAGGTGAGCTCCTTTACTTCAATCCTGAAAGCTTAATTTCTGGTACATTAGAGCTTATCAAAGTCTTGCACTTGCAGCATGTCTTCAAAATGGAGCAAGAGGAATATGCGAAAGAGAAGATAGATTGGAGCTACATTGAGTTTGTTGACAATCAAGATGTTCTTGATCTTATAGAAAAGGTATGATTTCTTCTGATTTATCTTTCAGTATGTTAATTATAAACTTGTCAATACAAAAGGATTTTTTTTAGACAAAGTTCTAATAATCGTAGGAACAATCTAGTACTGTTGCCGTAAATTTAGTGTCTATTCCATGACGCTCCGCGGGCTTCCAGAACCAAAATAAACATATACTCCGGACTTCAACAACAACAAAATTACCTAGTGCCTCAATAACTCTTTGCTCCCGAGTCCCGCCTATGGCAAATTGGCAAGTAAGAAGGTTCAGAACTTCAGATGTACACTGAATACACATAAACTGTTTCTGGATGTTTGATAATAAAAACTGTATTGGTAATTGCATCAAATATTCAAATGTCTGGTACGTGTACGTTACAATATAAGAAGCATAGTGAAATCTGGTGCATATTTGTTCTTGGTTTGACACATTTTGGACATTGTCATTTGTGTCACTGTCTAACATTATAGCTCCCCGTTTTTGAGAATCCATAACCGTTGGAGTCAGCAAAATGTTCATATCTTCGTTCACCCTGTATAATTTGTGTCATAACCAGCATTACTTCTGGTCTTTGAAATGGCAAGTATCATGGAAATCTGGAAAGCGTTCATCAGAATATCAGTCTCCAGAGACAAGAAACTTTTAGTTCCATTGTTGGGGTCTTTGTCCATAACCCACAGCTCATCTCGATCATGTCCGTTTCTTTGCCTAGAAGAGTATAGTTGATTAGCTCAGCATCACTAACTAGTTTAGTGTGTTCGAATTTGAATTGACATATCGTCTCTTCATCTACTTGGTTATCTGTGGTATATGTGCTGAGTTTTTGGTCAGACTCTTTACTAAAATTCACTCACTCAGTTTGTGAAATATCTCCTCCTTATCATTAATGTGGTACTTTTTATTGTTATTGGCAACTTACTGTTTGGTCTGGGTTTGACTTTCCTAAAGTTTTTTTAATTCCACATGTAGTTGCTGATGACGATTTCTATTTTCTTTCTGGTCTAAGAAACGATTTTCTGTCCTAACGTCAAACTCTCCTATTTGGATAATGTCCGGTCTGGAAAGCAGGGCATTATATAAACATATGAATGTCACTTGCTGCATTTACTCATTGGGGTAAATGGGGAGTCATCACTGAGAGTACTTTGTTTTGCATTTTCCTCTCTCTTGATGGGTTTTGGCCTTTTGGGGAATCAAACTAATAGAAACTTATCTTTTTTCAGAGACACTGAGTTTTCACTTCTTAGAAAATATGAGACACCCATAATTATAATTATTGCTTAAAACTAAAGTGCGGTCATGTACTAACCTTCACATTTCATGCAGAAACCTGGTGGGATTATAGCTCTTTTAGATGAGGCTTGGTAAGCATTTTAAAAGAAGAAGTTTATATAGTCATTCGTGTTGAATTAAAAATCATCATCCTTTCTCCTTCACCTTTTTGTAATTTGGTTTTTACTGTATATCTTTCAATATTTCATGTAGAAGGCAACTTGTGAAAATTGTTAATGTCATGCTCATGTATGTTGCGGTCTCTAATTTCCTTGTCTTCAGCATGTTCCCCAAGTCCACACCTGAGACGTTTGCTTCAAAGCTGTATCAGACATACAAAAACCACAAACGCCTTCTCAAGCCAAAACTGTCGCGAACTGATTTCATCATTTCTCATTATGCTGGCGAGGTTTTCCATGATCAACAATTTTCTTTATTGGATCTTATCGCCGTTGTGATTCTAATTTTATTTTACCTATAAATTCAGGTCTTATACCAGTCAGATCAGTTTTTGGATAAAAATAAAGACTATGTGGTGCCTGAACATCAAGACTTGTTAACATCTTCGAGATGTTCGTTTATAGCTGGCCTTTTCCCTCCAGTACCAGAAGAAACAACAAAATCCTCAAACAAATCTACTAAGTTCTCTTCAATTGGTTCTCGCTTTAAGGTAGTTAATGGCAAGTATGAATTATATTCGATCTTTGAGGAACTGGCTTCTTTATCTAATAGATTCGATTAGCGATTTTATATTCTCTCGTGTGGGTGTAGTTTCAACTGCAACAGCTGATGGAGATACTAAACTCAACAGAACCTCACTACATCCGCTGTATAAAGCCAAATAATCTTCTACAACCTGCCATCTTTGAGAATGTGAACATCTTGCAGCAATTGCGTTGTGGTGTGAGTGAACCATAATATCTCTCCCGCGTCATTAATCCAGTAACATACCCCTGCTATTATTTCACTAACATTTTGTTGCTCTAATGTAATGCATCAATCTATATGTTTGTGATGTAGGGTGTTCTGGAAGCAATTAGAATCAGCTGTGCTGGATACCCCACACGTCGTCCTTTCTTTGAGTTTCTAAATAGATTTGGACCTCTTGCCCCAGAGATCATTCACGGAAAGTATGTCTTCTTAGTTCTTTCTCTTTTTCAAATTATACTGTATGATTTAAAGCTAAATGTTTAGCAGTCCTCCTTATCTTTTTCTTTTCACATATTACGATTAACAGTAAGGCCTATTCTTTTTCTGCCTTCCTCTTTCTGTCTCTATGACAAGGAGTAATGATTTGAACTCCTGCGCAGCTATGATGAAAAGGTTGCATGTCAAAAGATGTTGGAAAAGAAAGGGCTGAAAGGGTACCAGGTATTTTGTTGCTTTTGTGCTTCGATGATAAGAAAAATATCTAGTGTAATATTTAGGATTCTTGCTACCTTCGAAATCCTGACAGAAAAGCTGGTGTTTGAGTAAAGTCAATCAATTATTTTCTATCCGGATAAACTTATTGTCAAAACATTTATTTCAGATAGGCGAAACCAAGGTTTTCCTTAGAGCTGGTCAGATGGCTGAACTTGATGCCCGGAGAGCCGAAGTACTTGGCAAGGCAGCAAGAATCATTCAGTACCGTGTACAAACTTTTTATGCTCGGAAACAGTTTATCACATTGCGTGACACAGCGATTTGTATACAGTCTAAATTGCGAAGTAAGATCACTAAGCCAGATAGTTTACCCTGCACTCATTTTGAAGCATTTTACTGATTTTGGCCTACTCCAGATTTGGTCATTGGATACACATTCAAATATTCAATTAGGATTCATCTGTAAGAGATTTTAGACAAAATTTACAATTCACATGTAATACAAACACTTATACTGTGCCCACAGTTAACCCCTTCAGCAGTTGGGCTAGCTCATTTTGAGAGTAATTTGAGCAATTATATAATTTCAACTTACTATGGTGTCAAATCATATTTAGGCCAGATATCTGTCTCTCTCTCTCTCTCTCTCCTCTGATGGGACTGGATAGATTAACAGAGAATCGAGGTCTTTATATGAGTTTTCTAAGTGATATATCATTCTTGAGGAACTTCAATTATATACAATCACATCTCTTATATTTCATGTCATAATTTCAGGATATCTGGCTTGCAAAGTGTTTAAGAGGTTGAGAAGGGAGGCAGCAGCAATAAGAATACAGAAGAATGAACGTCAATATCAAGCTAGGAAGAGGTACAGAAAAATTCGCATTTCAGTGCTGGCCATGCAATCCAGTTTACGGTCAATGAGAGCTCGCAAAGAGTACCGGTTTAGGAGGCAAAGTAAAGCTGCGACTCTTATTCAGGTTCATCTTTTTTACCTACTGGTGTTGCAGATAGGTGATATTCTACTAGCGAACTGTTTTTGAAGATTTTGCTCTTTAACAAATCATTGTGCTTGAGTCAGAGTCAATGGCGTTGCCATAGAGCTTCTTTGTACTATAAAAAGCTCAAGACGGCATCCTTGGTTACACAATGCAGATGGAGAGGAAGAATGGCAAGGAAAGAACTAAGGCAGCTCAAGATGGTTAGTTTCCAATGCATATGTGCTTAATTTTTTGGTACACGACAGTTCCACATGCTTGCCTAGTTTCACGGCCTAACTTAATTGGATGTCATAAAGCTGAAGAATGGCCTTAGCTACAACAAATTCACCAACTTCCATCATCAACTTCTGCTAATTCATGGCTTCACCAAACGACATTCAGAAGTTTTGTTATAAACTCTTCCACTCTTCCACACATGCATGTATTCACTTTTAAATTTAAAAGTCAGGTTTGAAATGACTGAAAATGAAAATTTTCACCCTCAGTTAAGAGTGAAGCCGTTATAGAGTATCAAAGTTTATCTGCTACTATTTATGTACTCATGGGAAGAAACATAACATGCTGCAGATAAAATGGAACAAAACATAGGCAATCCTAAACTCCTGTATAACAATTAGCTCATGTTAATATTCTGAGTTGCCACAGACCTTTATCTTTTGGTTAGATTGTTAAAAGTATTCTATATCTTGCGCATTAAAAAATCAAATTAGAAAATGTTGTTTGTGCTTTCGAAAGTTTGTTCCTTTCATGCAATCTCCTAACTAAATGGCCATCGCTTGAGCATGTCGAAGAAGCTGTTAAGAGTCAAACGCCTGTATCTATCACCAATTGCAATATCGTGACTTTTATTATAAACTTGCTGTCATTGTCATTATCATAACCAGCAAAAGACTTTCGTATCATTATAGTACTAGCACCTCATTGATTCTCCCCTCCTTTAATTTTCTATGTTGATATTTTATGCGCAGATTGATTTATATTGTCCATATGCGCTTGGCAGGCTTCCAGAGAGACAGGAGCTTTAAAAGAAGCAAAGGACAAGCTTCAGAAGCAAGTAGAGGATCTTACCTTGCGGTTAAATCTGGAGAAACGATTACGGGTACATACTAAAAGTTCATCTTTAAATAAAATGTCATAAAATCCTCTGCCCTACTTTTTCCATGAAGTGACAAATAAAAATGATTGTCCCATTTTTGGCAAAGTTCACGTGGAACACCCTCTCCATTACTATAAAGGGAAGGCTTTGTATACTTGACCTCTTATCCCCCTTTGAGCGGAAGCCTTTTTAAAGGCTCTGGAGTCTGGAGTATTGATAATGATTCATGGTGAATGAGATGCTGTTGCTTTATAATCCTAACTTTTTGTGTGTGTTTTTATGCAGAGTGATTTAGAGGAAGAAAAAAACCAGGAAATTGCAAATCTAAAAATAACAGTGGAAGACATGCAGACTAAAATAGACGAGATGAATTCTTCATGTGAACAGGAAAAGAACGCTGTCAAGAAAGTCATTGAAGAAGCAGCTCCTATCGTCCAAAAAAATCAAGTAATGGTGGAAGACAATGAAAAAATTAATTCATTGATAGCAGAAGTGAAAAGTTTTAAGGTTGGTTACATGAACCAAATTTTTTTATTATTCTTTCCGTGCTGAAGGTTCGTATCTGTTTCAGAATTCAGAGTTCCGTGAGAGCGCAGATTGTGCACAGAGTTTGAAGTCTATACATTGTCATTTCATATCCTGTTTTCATTGATCACTGTTTCTTGTTCTATGCATATCAGGCCTCTTTTGAAGCAGAGAAACAAAGAGCTGATGAATCTGATAAAAATCTGGATGATTCTAATAGAGAAGTCTTGCAGCTCCAAGAATCTCTGCACAGGTAATGTGCCGAGTCATAATGTTTCTTTGAATTATTTCCTCTAACTGTTCTCTGCACAGCTGATTTTTCTTTCTGGAAAGAATTGTTTCCTCTCAAATTTGCCAATTTATTGTACTCTTTCGGAAAATTTTCATAACCCTACATTCTTGAAGAGCTATGGGTTTCGGCATTTAGGATGAGCTATCAACTCTTATATTTGCATGCACATCTGAATCCCAAATAAAGAAAGGATTTCCCAAGTGTTTTGATCAAAATTGAACTGCCCAGTATCAAATCAATCACTTCTCAGGGGCTTATAGCTATCATATCTATGTACATGTTTTGGATCTTGTGTCTGGGCAATAACCTATCTTCTAGTCTTGGAATATAAGGGTCAAGGCCAATACTACATAAACATCAAGGCATCATGGTTTCATCATTGGCCCATATCCAGAAATCAACGATTTATGCTCGAAAATGATTGTTATAATTGTATAACACTCTAACTGTTGTAAAATCAGTCTCAAATACATTTTCAAATGTTATTACGTGCTCTTTTTTTCTGCTACTTCTCCTTTTTTTCATTTTTCTGTCAATTTTCACTACGATGGAAAACATGGAAATCAGTTTGCGTTTAGGATGTTAAGCACTTGGCACTTGCTGCTATTCTACTGTGTTTCTAATTTGAATGTAACATTAAATGTGATAAGTGATAGCTTCGTTTTCAGTAACGTTATCATAAAAGGTTAATTGAATGACAAAGTTTTATAAATTTTTATTTGAGCATCAGTCTAGAAGAAAAGCTCACTGATTTGGAGTCAGAGAATCAAGTCCTTCGTCAACAGGCTCTCTCAATGGCACCTAACAAGTTTCTGTCTGGACGTTCAAGGTCTATTCTTCAGGTATACCTGGTAGAAAAGTATATATCTACTATCTAGTGAATCCTGTACCCCGATTGTACAGTTCTTATCTAATGTTTGTTTTGTCTGTTAACTTGTAGAGGGATTCTGAGAGTGGTCGTTTTGTAGAGTCCCATGTGCGGGTATTGGCTACGTTTTAAATATTTATGGGTTATATTTTACAGTGCTTTTTTTAAAAAAAAAAAAAAAAAAATTAAGAAAAATGTTTTTTTTTGAAGGAAATAAGCATCAGAGAAAAACAAGTTCTCCAAACTTAAACATACAATTATCCCTTTGTTGAAGGGTTATCGGGCTATGAACAAAAGCACGTTTAGCACCCACTGCCTTAGTCTATAAGGAAGCAAGATACACGATCCATTCCGAAGTGTATTCTACAGAATGGTGAACCGTGAACCGTGAACCCGAAAGAAAATAAGATAATTACGGTCTAGCCTCACACCCAAACATCTAAAAAAAAGAACACCAATACACCATAGCAACTTCTCATCTTTGCTTTGGTGGTGTTCATTTCAACATTAATTTTGTTATGTTAATCTTATTATCGTTCCCTTTTGTTATTTTTCTCTTATTTTTCTGAAAACATTTTTTCTCATTTGAATTTCAGCTTAACTCATGTTCAAAAGATTTATGACATTATATCTGCCCATTTCTTTATGTACACTTCATTTTATTTTATTTTTTGGCACTGATTTTTTCTAGCGTGTTTTTCCTTCTCTTTTTTTCATTGTTTAGCAGCATTGGCATCACACTGATGATTCCAAATAAGAAATACGAGTATCTAATTTACTCCATTGAGTCCATTCTACTAACTTTTGATCTGTTTTACCTGATTGTTGCTTATTTTTCACGCGTGCTTGCCCAGGATTTACATAGCCATTCAATAAACCACAGAGAAGCAGAAATGGAGGAGAGACCACAGAAGTCTCTTAATGAGAAACAGCTAGAGAATCAGGAGTTGTTACTTCAATGTATTGCACAGCCTCTGGGCTTTGCAGGAAACAGACCTGTAGCTGCCTGTATAATATACAAATGTTTGCTTCACTGGGGATCTTTTGAAGTCGAACGAACAAGCATTTTCGACCGGATTATTCACATGATCGGTGATGCTATTGAGGTTTTCAAATCATGGACAATCATAGTGACTAGTATAGAAGTATCTGTTTTACTTGAATACTAAACTAACTCAAGTTTTCTCTATATGATTTTTTTTTGTTTCAAAATGAAGACTCAAGATAACAATTACATCTTGGCTTATTGGTTGTCTAATGCCTCGACACTTCTGCTTTTGTTACAACACACCCTCAAAGCAAGCAGTGCAGCTGGAATTGGTTCACAGCGCCGCAGCTCATTTTCGTCGGCCGCTGCTTTTAGTAGGATGGCACAGGTAAAATGTCTTTCTATTTAATACCCCTATTTGAATAAGAATAGCATTTGAATTAGTTATATTGCTTGGAATATCTCATTTACCCTTCTCTTTCTTCAGAGTTTCCGTGGAGTTCCTCATGGAGTTAGTCTTTCCTTTGTCAGTAACGGTTTAGTCAACGGAATTGGTTCTCTTCATCAAGTAGAAGCCAAATACCCAGCTTTGCTTTTCAAGCAGCAGCTTACCGGTTATGTTGAAAAGATCTATGGAATTATTCGAGACAATCTTAAGAAAGAGATTGCACCACTTCTTGGGTTGTGCATCCAGGTTTAGGGACTTGAGTGTTCTTCATCTTGTAAATAAATGTCATTTGTATTTGATTATACATTTTAAGATATTGGTAATTGGTTGAATTAGGCCCCTCGTACATCAAGAGCTAGTCTGGTGAAAGGATCGTCTCATTCAGTAGCAAGCACTGGTGCCCAGCAAGCTTTAATTGCTCACTGGCAAGGCATTGTTAAAGTCCTTGGCAATTTTCTGAACGCGTTGAAAGAAAGTCACGTAAGATTTTTGAATTCTCAATAGTTACTGAATCCACTAAAATAAAAGGAGTAAGACTAAAATAGGGGGGGTCATTTTTTCGATGGTGGGCACGAGAGATTTGTTGATGCTGTTTCCAACTGGTGTATATTGTTTTACTTTGTCAAACGTCCATCATTTGCATGACCGAATGAATCGTCTACCCTAGAAAATTCACACTTCAATCTGTGCTTTGGGCCGCCAGAAATTTATTATTTCCCTTTTCCGCTTGTCTGTACTTGGCTTTGTTGCAGGTGCCGTCATTTTTGGTGCAAAAGATATTCACACAAATATTTTCATACATAAATGTGAAATTATTCAACAGGTAATGCATGACAATAGCTTAATGGTTTTGATGGGTATATATATTGCTCACTGTTCCCATCTTTATGCAGTCTTCTTTTGAGGCGTGAATGCTGTTCATTTAGTAATGGTGAATATGTCAAGGCAGGTCTGGCTGAACTTCAACAATGGTATTACACTGCAACTGAAGAGGTAAAGGTTTTCAAAATTTCCTGATTTGAAGTATATAATATATTCTGTATGTATTAATCCGTGCAATAATCTTAGACGGATGCAGTATGCAGGGGCTGCGTGGGACGAACTGAAGCATGTTAGACAGGCTATTGACTTTTTGGTAATTTTTCATCCTTCTCTTTCCTTTGTATAACTTGGTAAATCTATTTCTATGTTTGTTGGATTGAAAATGTTTTTTTTTTTCCTCGTGTTCCAATCTCGTTGTCTGATCAGATCGTTCAACAGAAGCCAAAAAAGACTGTGGATGAGATAATCCACCAGCTTTGCCCTGTGAGTGAACCTACCAGCTAATCAAATTTTAAATGCTTTCTGTTCCATATTTATGATGGCTCACACCAGTTTCTTATGTGCACCTGTAGGTTTTGAGTATACAACAGCTGTACCGCATCGGCACAATGTACTGGGATGACAAGTATGGAACCCACAGTTTGAATCCGGATGTAAGCACTACTGTTTACTGGATGAAAAATTGAATACTTGCCGCTTGTCGGAATTTCTGAAGTTTGATTTTAAATATATATTGTTTGCCACCAGGTTATTTCTAGCATGAGAGTGCTTATGACAGAAGACTCAAACAACGCAGTTAGAAATTCCTTTCTATTGGATGATGATTCAAGGTCTGTAGATGTTTCTTATTATACTCCATATTTTATAATCCTAATGCTATAGCATGGTCCTGAGTCAATTTTGAATTACTTTGGAGAAACTTAAATCGGTTGCTACTTCAATCGGTTGCTCTAGCCTCTATGTAGGTTAGGGGAAGAGGATTCACATGTACGCCCTTAACCAATTGTTAATACCCTTGATCAGAAAGGCAAGCGAGTTAGCTAGTACTCCCGAATAACAACACAATAGGCAGTCTGCTTAACCCTTTTTTGGATGTCCAACGGTTAGTTGTGTTGGAGGAAACAGCGGGATTAAACTTAAGTCTTGCTATGATGAGGCTTATTCCTACAAAACCTTAGGAATTCTTGTTTTCTGATTCAAATAAGCGTTCCTGTGAGAAGCATGAGAATCCTCGGGAAAATGGCACTTACCGTCGTACTCCGTATTATTCAATTAATTTAGCTCTTGGGTACTGTGAAGTGACATGGAGCTTGGTATCGCTTTGCACAAATTCTGATCGCTTAGTTGCCTACCTCCACTTGTAACGTAAACTCTTACTCTTTGCCTATTATTCTGTGCAGCATTCCATTCTCTATGGATGACTTTTCCAAATGTATGGATAAAATGGACATTTCTGACGTTGAACCACCTCCGCTTATCCGTGATAGCTCAGGGTTCAGCTTCTTGGTGCCTCGGGCTGACTAAATATTTCACTTGTTTATATCACAAGACCTCTACCAGCATCGTCTTGAGCATCTCTTAATCCCACCCCTCTCGCATTGACATTAGAGGGAGATTCGAGATCAATTCGACCTCCATTATTTTTGATTGCTTTATACAAAAGCTGTGGTAATCGCTTGTTAGCATGTACGGAACATATATATAACTAGTTTATACGTCTCCTCATTTCTCCAACAGGATTTTAGTAACATCTCTAGATTGCCATTAAAATCAGCTTTTTTCTGCTTTTTAGCTGTAAAAATGCGCAGGTGAAAGTAAGTATACATATGCTTATGCAATTCTACATTCTGATTGATTGATCACAAATTCTCAAATAATATCGTTGTATGTCGTTCGGCGGCCTTATACCTCGATTACTCAATTATTTATTGTCATTAAATGATGTATGAAAACGATTATAAAACCGTCATACGTCTTGCAATGGTGAGTTGAACTCGTTTTGAGTTATATGGTTATGTTGAATAGTAGTTCAGGTCGTTTACCCTCGTAATTTTGCCCTTGAAATATTACTTCAAGTACCTGTCATTCGACCACGCCCAAAGGTTATTTTACCTCTTAAATTCTACCATTCCTATTATCATATGGAATACTACTTAAATATTGAAACGAACAAATATAAGAAAATACACGAGATCGATGAATCTCATGGAGCAAAAAGAGGCCAACTCACCAAAAATATTGTATTAAATATAAAGTAGGTAAATTACAAAGTCTTACAGCTTCACAAATATACAACAAACTGCATAACAACATGACAATTACCGAGTCACATATAAGTGATACAACCTTCACATACATCTTCCCCATCATCTCACAAACGACTAAGTAAACAAAGATTAATATTCAGGAAACAACAATCATGGACGTAGTCATAATTTGCTGTTCAGGACTAAAATGTAATCCAAAAATTATTGAGAACCGAACCTTAAGACACGTATGCTAAAATATACTCCGTAACAATTTACAATTAATCTCTTATAATGTCGCCTTACAAAGTTTGGGTATGAAGTTGTTTTCTTACAAAAAAATCATGTCTCTATCGTTAAAAAAGAAAACTCAAAAGCGATTATTATATATCCGTTTTACACAAACCTTGCACAAGGCTATTAGCCTAGCGCAAAATTATACGGAGTATGAATACCCAAAAACTAATTAGTAAGTCGAGGCAAAGACATGAAGATATGTAAGTAAAAAACGAAGGGTGGGTGAGAGTGGCGCGTCGTGGAGAACGTGTTGTAGCACCCGACCCATAACCGCGGTGTACTCCTCGAGCATCTCGGCCGCGACCGACAGCAACATCATCTCTTCTAAACAAAATTGTTACGTGACAAATTAAGAAGGAAAATAGGACGATTCAAGTAAATATCCAATAGGGTATGTATGTTGCCCAAATGGACCTTACTCGTTTCTCCAATTTTAACTTGTCTGTTGATGTTATGTTCTGTTGTTGTTGTTATCAATTTTTATAGTGTTGCCCGCTACATTATTCTTGCCACTCCTCTTGTGGGTCCCATCTTCTAAATTTTATCTTTTCTTTTATTTTTATTTAAATGTTATCCATTTGACCAATTGGATTAACGGGAGGAGGTCTTTTTGAAATCTTCATAGTAAATTATAGAATTATTGAATTAGAGTGTGTCTTATAAAAGTCGTATTTTAAATATGATGTAAATTCTTATATAAATTTATAATTTATATAAAATTAACTTATTTATTTTAAAGAAAAATTTGCCCCAAATAATCCAAAGTTTCACTTGTGTCCCAAAAATAATCTTAAGTTTGAATAATTCAAAAATAATCCCAAATTTTCCTCATTTTTTCTCATTTTGAACCTAAGAAAAAAAATACAATATTTTTACGTAAAGACTAAGTAAGATACTAATTTAGCGGTATATATTTTAGGTTATAAAATAAAAATTAAATTCTTATTTTTTACTAATTAATATATTTTCATGAATTAATTTGACATAAAACTAATATTACGAGTATTTGATATTAGTCCAAAATGGAGAAAAATGAGTACAACTTGGTATTATTTTTGAATTATTCAAACTTGGCATTATTTTTGGGACACAAGTGAAACTTGAGATTATTTGGGGCAAATTTTTCTATTTTAAATAATGACTAAATTTATTGATTTGGTAATACTTAATTATTTTCACAAATTTTTGATGCTTTTTAATAATGATAGGTTATACGTTCAAATTTACTACAGAATATTATTTTACAATTATTAATAACGTAGTAATAACATTATTTTACAATTGTTAATAACTTAGTCATAATATTTTAGAACCCTTTTATTTAAAATGATAGGATGATTAAAAATTAAAACAAAATCATCTTATCCAAAACAACTTGTATATTTATATTTCAAAAAAAATAACTTGTATATTTAAATTATAAAATCGATAATGAATGAAAGTCTTTTAAATGAATAGCTAAAACTAAAAAAATAATTGTAGAATTAATAACGAAAAGCTATTAATTTGGCTTAAACTTGACACTACTTGTGGAACGAAATAATCAGACAACCTAAATAACTATCTTCTCGTACTGCCAACGCTAACGGCGCAACATCCCATTCCCCGGTAATCTATCATTCTCTCATATGACACGGTCTCATGATAACATTATCGTATAATTAATTACTTATTTTCTAATTTTATTTTCCCTTTTTTTTGCTTTTATTTTTGTGTGTTAAAGGTAGTTTGTGTCACACTATTGTGACACGATCTCACGAGAGACCAAATATTTTTACAGTTTATTAGGGCTTTAGTTTCTATTCTATTTTTTTTTTTTTTTAATTTTTGTGTGATATTTGGACAGAAAATTATGGAGGAATAGTCGGAATTCAGGCAATTAAGTCAAGTTTTATTGTGATTGTTCAATTTGTTTAGTTGAAGAATGAACTAATATTGAGATAGATTGAAAATTTTTGTGCTCCAGTGAGGTGGATGTTAAGATAGATTTATTCTAGGGTTTTTGAGGGAAAACTGTTTGAATATCGAAAGACCCGAAAAAATATTAATTATCTCTATTTGATTAAATAAATACAATGGGGCGATTGCATTAGGGCATGAAATATGCTGGGGTCAGCCAGGGCCGGATGAGAGATATTAGGGGCCTATGGCGAAATTTCAAAATGGGGCCCTAATATGTTCAAAAAGACAAAAAAAAAAAACATAGGTGAATATTTTATTCAATCATTAAATTAGCTTGGAAAAGTATTAGTATTTTTGATAATAAATTTGTCAAGAGCACCTCTTTGAGATTTTGTTAATTCTTCAATTCCTTTTTTTTTTCTTACGTTTTTCATAACCAGAGTCATATTTTCTAATTTTCGAACTCATTTCTATACGAAACAAATAATTAACACAACAAGCAATAACACAGACAGAAAGGTAAAGAAAACACCTAAATTTGTCAATTCTCGAACTGCATCGCTTTTCCAAGCACGTTTTCTAGGCTGAAAAAATACATGAATATAATTAGTAAGATAAAAATGATTTATAAATGGAAAAAAATCAGAAAAGAAAAAACAAAAATATGAAATTCAAGTTATTTACCTTTGATTGAAACAAATCAAGATTAGTTTAGGGATGATTTTATTAGTTTAAGATTAGTTTCTGATTTATAGGACGGAGATTTATTGGAAAACTAATGGAATTAAATTTTTTAATTGACCTAGGAAAAGTAACGGGAAGAATGAAAGATGGAAAGGTTTCCTTTGTTTGAGAGGGCTTTGGGAAGGTAAGTGTGACTGTGTGAGGCGTAGGCAGTAGGCTTTAGGTTTGGCATTTTTTTTTTTTATTTTTTTTTTTTGCAATTGGATCATTTCGATTTGGGCCCCAAGTTTTGGGGGCCCTGGGCGAAGGACGAGCCCGCTACTCATTAGAGCCGGCCCTGGTCTAATAGATGTGATTTATTTTGGATTTTGCTTTTTCCAAGACCCATTTTTCTTGACGAAATACCCTTTTTCCTAATTTTGCCCTTCTCATTCTCCCTTGGCCTAAATCCCATTGTACTTTTACCTCTCTTTTTCTTTTTCCTCTCATTCAGCTATTTTACTCCATCATCAAGCACCACCCTTCGCCATCGCAATAGTACGAAACATAAAAAATATGCGCAATACGAAGCATAAAAGAATATGTGCAGTACGAAACATGAAATTACATGTGCAATACGATACATAAAACACTATGTTTAGTACGAACCATAAAATAATTTGTGTAGTACGAAACGTAAAACAAAAAAAATCCTAAATTAAATAAGACTTCTCAAATTAATTATAACGACCTAGATGTCAAAAAAGTTGATATACATATAAAAATTGATATAGAATTTGATTGTGAACCGGAAATATACAACAATTAGAGCGTGAATAAAAAAAATTGATTACAAAAAAAATTGAGAGACATACTCCATATCAAACTTAAATTTGATAAAAATAATGAAATATCTCCTCTAAATTCATGTTGTCATCAAATCAGTAATTTGAATCAAATCATCATTCATTATTTGAAAAATTTGATTAGTGTATGTATAGGTTTTAAGAAAAAAATTAGTTTTGCCTCCATGCGATGCACGAATCCGTTTTAGAATACTATTTATATTTGATTATAAGATGATTTATAGAAAGAAATATTTTTAATACAAGAAAATAAAATTTTCTAAGAGATCGTTGTATGCATGAGACGATTTAATTGGAACTAAAATATGATCAGTATAACGCTTGTTATGATTATTATTGAGTAAGATGTGACCACTTTTAGAGGTTTAGAACTAGCTTAATACCCGTGCAAAGTTTTATGATCATGTAGAAATATATTTACTAATTTATTATAAAAAAAATTGTAACAAAATATTTTAAGTAACCTGAGTAATAGGTAACAAAATAATCGGTACCCTTATTTATATTTTACTTTAGAAGATCAAAGTTGATCTAATAAAAATGTATAGAGATTATCAATTATTAAATCATGTAAGTCTTATGCTCTTAAAAAATTTCACATCTATGATAGTTATGTCTAAGAAAATATTGTATATTTTGTTTCTGGTTGATACAAATAACGAAGACTATTTGTTAATATTATTATGTGACCATTGCATGTAGGATATCTCTAAGAATAGAAACCATCGAGGGTTCTTATGATGTAAATATGTTTCTTATTATTTGGTAAAAAGATAGGCCCATATATATACAACCTATTGTCTGCAAGTTTAACCTGAATGAACTCCTGTTTTAAGGTTAAAAATGGTCTATTATGACATGTGAAAAAAATGACCCTTTTATTAATAGTTAAAACTTGATCCTATCTTTTTTACAAATGGGTCAAACATAAATCAAAACTTGATCCTATCTTTTTACAAAGGGTTTTTTGTCAGGATGACACCTTGTATTTAGGCCACTTTGTCACCTGCCACCAAAAAAAATTTGAATTCACCCACCTTAGTTTTTCAAAATATTGGAGAACACCACCAAATGACTTATTCCGGCCAAAAAAGTCAATTTTTCGGCCTTGACTTGGGTGAGGCACGTGACGTCTAGCTTTTATTTCATTTTTCCTCCAAATAGAGTAGGTGACCAAATATTCATTTCCATAATGGGCCACATCATTTATGCCGACGATTGCTAGTACAAAATTCCAAATGATACAATCATGACCTTTACTTCACAACCATTACTAACATAAGCAAATGTTCTAATAATAGGACACAAACATCACAACTGTCTTAACATTATAGCCATTACTAGGAAATTACACATCCATCATAACTATATTGGGATTAGTGGCTGAAGTTCTTGACTGATACACCACCAAATCCAAC
>JAUEKU010000008.1:1286789-1298539 GCA_032274805.1 Gypsophila paniculata
AGCAGCATTAGTAAATTCTTCCTCGATGGGTGCTTCTTTCTTCTTCGTCCTCATGAAGAGGTAAGCTGCAAGAGAAACGTGACCGATCTCCAACGTCACTTACTACGGATCAAACTAAGGGCTTTCGTCCTCCCTTCCTTTTTCATTGTCATAGATCTAGTCTTTCGCTGACCCAGTCAGCAGCAGCAGCTTGAAGTTGCCAATGAAAAAGGAAGGGAAGGCTGAGCCAGTAATCAACATTAGTGAAGCCTTTGAATACTCCATAGAACGTAACCATCCAGATACCCAGCAAGCTTCTTTCACAACCGAAACTGAACAGGGAAAAAATGTTGAAACACTTATAGCACTCTAACAGGGGGTTAAAAGAATTTTAATTTGCCTAGAAGGAAGGGGAAAAAGGATCCCTCCGTTGCACCCAATCCAACTTACTATGGAAACCAGGGAAATTGCACACACTCCTACCTTTTCCTCTAAGTGTTCCCTCCAAACAAGAGGTGATATAGTTTCCTAGTGCTTAGGCAATAGCTCCTTTCTTTTATTGAAAAATTCTAGAGTGATTAAATAAATTACGGAGAAAGGATGACAAGGATTCCCTATTGTTTAGACGAAGTACACGTCAAATTGGTTATTTCTACCTTAAAAAGAAACTTTTGAGACCACCGATTTACCACATTATCGTTCATTTACAGTTGCAGACAATATCTAGATGAACTACATCAGATTCCACCAAACCAGAATCTAGTTACATTATCATATCTTCCGTAGTTTGTATTTGTATTTAAGGGGTCACTGTTCAGAAACTACTTTCTATCAGCATTGACGTAGCAATACATCACAAAGGAGTAGTAGCCATTTGCAATTTTCGGAAGAGACGAGGTTTCCGGCTACAGCAAGTTTATACATCCAAATTAGTGATACTCTTAGGAAGTGTAGGGCAAACATTGCCAGCCTACACATCCTAGACGTCCCTTCTCCCGAATTTTGATTTTGCCAATTGATATGCATAATCCAATCCGAGACATCAGCAAATTGACGAAAGTCATCAACTTCATATCATAACTGGAGCTCTACACATCTACTCCTAAGCTCTTAAAGTACAAAACTATGTGGTACACCAGGTGTGGCAGGCGAGTGCAATTACGTGCCACTTCTAAACCAAAATGCATCAGCCAACAATTCAATTAAATCCGATCACTGCGAACATAATTCACCAAAAAATTCTAGGTTAACAAAGCATGAGCCTTTTGTTTGAATACGTTAATGGGAGGGAGAAAGAGGAGAGGGGATGTGACGTTTTCCTTCCAAATCGTTATTTCTCCACACGTTAGAAGCGTATTAATTTGCATTGTAAGAAAACATATCCCTTCCATTTGAAGGGTTTTGGAGATATAAAACGGTTTTATTCAAACTCCTTCACTAATTCCCAATTCCCTCCACTCAAGCTATTGTTCAAACAAACCCGAATTCATCGATTGCAAACCAAATTCACACAATCCCAAACCCTAATTAGCCCCAACTTCCACCCAAACCCCACAATTCCACACAAATTTCCCCCAAGATCACAACTTTACATCACAATTCACCACAACATCAATCAAACAACAACAAAAAGTCTCAAAAAAGACGGTCTTTCAAAACAAACAAACCTCCAACAGCAAGATTGACAGTCAACAACAAAGGCCACATATACTTGTACCGCTTTGCAAACGACTCCTTTGGCACTTCCAAAGGTTTCCCACTGCCACCGCCACCGCCGCCGCCACTAACATTATTATTACTACTACTCCCAGTAGAATAATAAGAAGAAATTGCTGGAGACGATGATGATGATGATGATGGTTTAGACGATGATTTAACATCAATTCCTTTGACTTGCTTCATTTGGGCTGCTTAAAATCATCCAATTAACAATAACCCAATTGAGATTAAGTAGTAATTATGGATTAATATTGAGATTAGATGGCGAAAGATTCAATCTTTTTAAGTGGGTTCAATCATTAACTATAAAATAATGAGTAAAATTAGCTGTAAATTAAGAAAAATTGAGTTAAAATTAGGGTAAAGTTGATACCTTTCTTGGGTTTGTTATCATAGAGTTTAGGAAATTCGCCCATTTTTTTTACTGTTACTGTTTGATTTTGTGATTGTTTTTGGAATTACTGATGTTGGAAGTGATGATGAAATAAAGAATGTGAATTTTGAGTGAAGAAATTTTTGGAAGGTGGATTTGTCTTGCTGTTTACGACAGTATGATCGGTTGTTTGGCTAACGGGTTTAGTCGGTTTGGGTCATTTCGAGTTTTGTTGTTGTCGGATTTAGGATTGGTTTTGGGTTTGATGGTCATGGGTTTGTATAATTTGGGTCGTGTTAGTTTGTTTGAGGAAGTTTTTCTCCAATTTGATTAAAGTCCGATGAATTCGGATTGGAAGATCAAGTAAGATTTGTTAGGACCTTAAACTCCATCTGCGTAAATGATAATTTTCTCACGGTAAATCTACATTAAATGTTTTAAGCTAAATTGTCTTTTCGACTTTTATTGATAACTTTGACCAACCTTTGTGTTTGGATCAAGTGATTGGATTGTGGTTAATCAATGATTTGTGGTTTTGTGATGCTACCTTCGTAAAATAGGATTTGGTCCCCTACACACCGCCTTTATTTGGTCCTACTCTTTCCGTCCCAGTGAATTATTAACGTTTGATATATGAGAGTCTATACATGATATAATTAACCCCTATATTTTTATTAATTATACAATTTTAATATAATATACATGAAAGTGAGCATGTTATAATGACGTCCGTGTATTAAATTATTTCGTATTTATTTTTATTCACCTTCATTTCTTACATTTGTTTTTGTATCAAAACTGAAACGTTAACAATTAACTGAGACGGAGGAAGTATATGTAATATCGGGTCTTTTCTAAGAACAAATTGTAAGAAAAAAAGATGAAGTTATCAAGCAAAAATAGTTTCCCCCCTCCCCCTAAAAAATGCTTCTTTCAAGACATCTGGACACATGTTGAACGTTAATGACTATGGATCAAACCGTGACGTATTTTCAAACTGCTAATCGTTATTAGTAGAACACATTCTCGTTACTTTAATACTCTATTTTAGCTGTTTCTAACACAACACATGCACTAAAGGCTAAAACATTCCATAAATGCTTGAACGTGCACTCTGGTCTAAGACTTGTGACCGAGTAATTTCAATCAAAACACTAAACGACTTTTCCGGCTGATTCGTCCTGAAACTCGTCGTCTCCGGAATCATACATGTTCTTCCAATCTTCCCGATCTACATTACTAGCTAGTGTAAGATTGTAGTTGCAATCACAACATCAATAGTGTGCATTTCTTAAATGCTGCCATACTAATAAATGTCAACATAAATGACAAGTATGGCATTCAATTTTGACTCACATTTCTTACACATGTTCATGTACCCCTCCAAATTTCCTGTCACCATGAATGATAGCTCTCACCTAAACAAGTACGAGTATGAGCGTGTGGAGTCTGTTGCTTGCATTTATCACTTCTTTCCCCCCTTTCAGTTTTGCATTCAATTGTATCCACCCACTTCTTGTTGTACCGTTGGATGGTGATAACTTTGTATGGGGACGTGACCTTTGGCGACCTTAATAGGGCGTCACCAGGTGGTATAAAGCTTTTGAATTAAAAATGCATTAAGGCTGGGGGCTGATGATATTAAAACTCAGTATCACCCGATGGTAGTATCTTGTCATCTGCTTTCAGATGATTTGATTTGATTCTAATTGCTAGGAAAACAAGGGTACAAGGACTAAAAAGAGTTGAAATGAGACGGTCTTAGACTCAGTTTAGGAATAACTAAGACTCTAAGAGAAGATATTTATAATGAATATGAAGAGCAACGAAATAGGACAAATGATCGTCACTCGTCATACACATTTGCTCGATCTCCATAGGGTTCTAGCCCTTGCAACTTCTTTGCCATCTTCCAGACAAAGTAAATGATCAAATTCGAGAGGGTTTTCAGTGGATGCTTTGGAAATCGATTGAAGCATGTTCTCTCTACCACATTCCCGTCTATATTCCACTGTTATCGAAGCAAGTTCACAGTCTTCCCTTACAGTTTCCGGAGTCCCCTGCAAATTAGCGTTCACAAATCTTAGCTCAAATTTTCATCTTATACACGACCATTTTCAATATCAGAAACTTTTGTTTACGTAATGAATCGATCAAACAAGTATACCTCAAGTATCCAACTGATGTATTTGACATTGTTGACGTGCTGATTCGGATCCAAGTCGAACCACATAGGCTACAACACAATCAATGATAAACTTTCATCAGTATAGTTAATCAAAACCGAAAAAAAACACAGTTATGATTCAAAAACGCATACAAAATCAGATTAAAAAGCATCTGAAGAATCGTACTCGAATCCCTTCCACGGTAGAATCAGCTTCATTAGCATCAAGCTTCCGTAATCTCCTGAGTTTATCAGTGATTATAAGAGGATCGTAATCTTCTCTCACGTAAGGCTCTCCTTTCGCCTTGATCTCATCCAAGATTTTCGACAGTCGTCTTGTGCTCTTATTAATCATCACAAATTCACTGTCATCATTCACAGATCCCATTCATCAGAAATTAAATAGATCGATTTTAACCTTCGATTTCACTCAAGAGACCATTTTACCTATCAACTCGCATGAGTTTCTTCCGCGTCTTGAAATCAATTAATCGAGAGCTGCAAGTGAGACCGTGTTTTCCTAATGCTGAGCACCACGTCTCCACTTCAACAATGTCTCCCCTGCCATAAGACAATACAACACGTCGAAACAAGACAATGTGACTAAGACGCTTCAACTCCTAAAGAGATCCCCTATCCCATTTTCGTGTCACTTAACATAACGTGGACAATAACTTTATACTCTGTCTTAAATAACATGACGTGACAAAATGAGAAAGTAGCGAGTCATGAGATGAATACACTGAATGAAATAGATGATCTGCTCTCTACGTACACGAAATATTATTTGAGGAAATATTTGAACTAAACTTTCTTAATTAAAATCGACGATCATGTAATAAATGAAAAATGTTACCATGAAGGGTAAGAATTGAGGGCAACTTGCATTCTACCAATAACCCAAATTAAATTTCTACTAGTCATCTCCTCTGACACTGCATACCCTCCAACTACCAACCCGGAACTCTGAAATAGATTTAATCCCGTTTCCTGCACAATAAAATCGACTATAATATGAGACTTCATCAGCTGATACCGAGTATGTTAGACAAGTGGTACTGGCACCAGGTGACGTCATTTCATTTTCTAATCGTAAGAAATAAGGCTAAGAAACGAGACCTCAGTATAGTTTAGCAAGGCTTCCAAGGATGCTTTCTGATGAATATCAAGCTCATAGAGTCTAACTAAGAACCTTTGGCTCACCACGTACTCATCGTATCCATACCTCGTTTTTGAAATTTCATTTTCCTCGGCCTGGATCACCAAAATAAAGTCGTAACAAGTCTGGTATCGACTAACATGAATTTTACGTTATAAATAAAAATAGTTACTGCGTAAATGGCAACATGACATGTATAAACTAAATAAATGTTAAATATGATTACCTTTCCAAAATTGTTGATACTTATTGGGTCTTGAAAATTATCAAGTTTAACGTTCAATTTCGATTTTTGGGAAGATAATAAAGTTACATTATCGTAAAAATGAGTAATGTTTTTAGATGGTAGTATTACTCTTGAATTTAATGGGAGTTTTGAGGGGAAATTGATTGGTATAGTACATGAAATTGTAGGCATGGTGTGACTACTATACCTTTGATAATAATATGACTACTTTTGTGTGATATTTTGTTGAGCTATAGAGTGACACAACAAGGTCTCTTAAATGTTTTCCCTACGTACATGAGGTCGACTTTTACTAGGGTAGGTAATTATACTTGTAAAAAAAAACTTTCTTCCTTCAATGCTATTTAGTATTTATGAGCAAGTATTGAATGTAGGTGCTATAAATTAGTATGTAATTGGTTGTTATGGTCTCATTGGTTTCGGTATCTTGTCGTCTTGATTTATTGCTACGGTAATAAGGTGATATTGATGATTACCGAATCTTAATAATAGATCGACAACTTTTCATTTGACCTAACTGTCCTTGAATTTAAGAGTCGTTTTACTCTACGCGCTTGATTGATTGAATTCTTTAACCGCTTGGAAATATGCCTAATGTTTGTTCCGCAATGTGTATAACTTAAGCTACACTATCATACACGTACCTGCGCTGCTACTATGTTCAGCATTCGTCTTGTGGGAGAATTATTGTCTGAGGTTATGCCTACTAAATTTTGAGCCTGTCACCTCGCCTGGAAAGCCGCTAATGTGGCGTGCATGGTTTTTATGAGCTGTGCAAGAGATTTACCCAATGCACACTTTAAGTAACGAATATAAATTCCCATCGTTATCCAAAAAAGTAAAATAAAAAAAAAACCTAATATTATGACTGTTCAAAGGTGTATCTCATCACGTGACTTACTTTCTATGTAACATGAATTTGTCAATTCAATTCTAACCAAAATTATCTACACGTATTCACATAATACGACTCTTATACTAATTTTATCGGCCGACTACCTTATATAACAATTTCAATTTATATAACCCATGTCACATACATAATACTATATAAAACCGTCTCAAAACAAGATAATTTCTCACATTTAGATTTTGGTTTGCTCCAATTGCACCCATTCCCTAATTTAGTACT
This sequence comes from Gypsophila paniculata, assembly GCA_032274805.1. Lineage (NCBI taxonomy): Eukaryota > Viridiplantae > Streptophyta > Magnoliopsida > Caryophyllales > Caryophyllaceae > Gypsophila > Gypsophila paniculata. The sequence continues at coordinate 1,293,566 of JAUEKU010000008.1, forward strand.
CTCCATTTAGGGGAGATTAAAATTACGATGAAGACAGATTTAAATTAGTGGCGCACACTTTACGACCATTTTAACAATTTTAATTAGTTAATTAATTCTGCATGACGATTTTCTCCCCATTATTCTCCCTTCTCCAATTTCTTGATCAATTTTCTCTTTGATTCTTGTTCTACAGCCTCATTCAAATCTGGGTTTTCTTTATCATACATTAATTGACAATGGGTATTTCCTATTTTTCACGTCGGACGTTTAATTTTCAGTTTAATTCAATTCAATTCGAGTCGATTAATTCATTATGTTCCGTTACATTGATTGTAGTTGTCGTCCAAATGATTTACATTAATTATGTATCGTTAATTCTTTTATTTCTTGCTTATTATTGTTATCTGTTTTCAATGAAAGTGACGGGTTATTAGTCATTGGAGATATTGAGTTCGGTACCATCCTCTTGCAAACATGACATGGCTGCGCCCCTAATGTTTGTGTTAGGGTTACGCTATTTCATTTTTCTCGAATATTTAGATGATTGGCGCGCATAATTGTATTTGAAGTTACATTTGGCCGTAATAAATTGGATGTAGGACCTTAGTTTTATTCCAAAGGGACGAGGCGCATTGAGGTGACGAGGTATAAGACGTCTGCCTCGTGCAAAACGAGGCTTATCTAATCATAGACAATCTTGGGTCGACCTAATATGATACGGAGTAGTCTGTATTGTGTAGCAATATCGTTTTCAGGTATTCAATAAAGAAGTTACAAATAGGGATGATCGATAACAGTTGATTAGAAAATGGCAGGGCTTAGTAAAAGCGCTACGTATAAGATAATTATTTGAAAATGACATGGTAGTACGCGTAGCTAGTTGTGCCTTACGCAAAAGGCGGTAGTGCGTTGCGCCTAGGCATGTCCGAATAATCTTATTTAGAAACCTAGTATTTGTGTTGTTGCCTAAATTACAAAGTATTTGTCATGGTTACATTTGATTTCAGAGTCATGACTTTGGAGTTAGTCTAACTTCACTGATAGGTCGTGACATTTTTCGCAGAGAACGATGATGGTTGTTGTTCAACTCAACTGATTGATGGAGACGGCGAGTTCAATGTCGCTGGAATTGAAACCTTTTTGAAAGTAGTAAAATTGGCAGAATGTGGGCTTTCATATGCCGTAGTTTCCATCATGGGTCCTCAAAGCAGTGGTATGTGCTAAATGTCTGAATTGTATAGTGTTGTGATTTTGCGAGAGGTTTTCGTACACTATATGTTACCGAGGACTATCCCTGATAATGATAAGACCCTTAAGAGATAGTTTGATATCTAAAAGGTTATAGGTTTTGCGCTAGACGTGGAATTGTTTTCTGGTGCTCGCTCTAAGTTTTCTCGTTGTGTATATTTTTGGCACCTCGTTAGGCTAGTTCTCTGCAAAAATAATGGTAGATATTGAATACATGAACTATTGCTAGCCAGTGCCTTGGTGCTTATGTTTGCTGTTGATTATTGTTATTTGCTCTCATAGGAAAAAGTACACTGTTGAACCATCTCTTCCGAACCAACTTCAGGGAGATGGATGCATTCAAAGGAAGGTAATTGATCGATTTCTGCATTTCATTGCATTGCATTGCTTCGTCTGAAGTATGAATTAGTAATGAGAAAGCTTCTGACAGAATGCTGTTATTTCCAGGTCTCAAACCACTAAGGGAATTTGGTTAGCAAGATGTGTTGGCATCGAACCTTGCACACTCGTAATGGATTTGGAGGGTACTGATGGCAGGGAAAGAGGAGAGGTGATTTCCGAACTTTGGATTTACTTGCATTTGAAATTTTGTGCACTTCATTCGACTAGAAAGGGTACTGGAATTATCGGAATCCTCCATATAATTATCATCGAGACTTCTGTTGGTGTTTGAGTCAATTAACTTTTGTTCTGTTAGTAACTGAAAGTCTAATGACATTTTTTTTTGGCTGCATTACTTGGCAGGATGATACTGCCTTTGAAAAACAAAGTGCTCTCTTTGCTCTTGCTGTTTCTGACATAGTACTTATAAACATGTAAGTGCCTGGAGCCATGGACTGTCGATGCCTATATCTTTAGTGCCATTGTTGACATACTGTTCGTTATTTCTGATGCGTTTGTTGTATAGGTGGTGTCATGATATAGGACGTGAACAGGCAGCCAATAAGCCACTTTTGAAGACTGTATTTCAAGTAAATGTTTCTCTTTCTCCGTTCATTTTTGAAAATCTCCATCATCAAAAGGTTTTTTTTGTTCATTTATTAGTTCCAGCCTTTGACACTGATGATTTGCGTTTGGTGATGTGTATTGGTCATGATTCGATTGTTTAGCCCTCGTAAGACAACTTTGATGTTTGTGATACGTGATAAGACAAGGGTAATGCACAACGCTTTGATTTTCACTTAGAGTATTATCTTGATATGCTTTTAAGTTCACATACACCCCTCTTAAAATTTTCGAGAACTTGACTGTTGTACCTCATGTTTTTGCTCACATAGACACCTTTGGAGAATTTGGAACCTGTTCTGCGGGGAGATATCCAGAAGGTGTGGAGTTGGTTATTTACAATATCATATCGACTGCTGATTAGTTATACTTATATGTAACTTTGTATGTAATATTAATTCATCAGATATGGGATTCAGTTCCTAAGCCCGAAGCACACAACGATACCCCTCTAAGTGAATTTTTCAATGTAAGAATGTCCATCTTTCAATTCTTATAAATATCACCTGCCTGATTTGTTCATAGAGGTTCCTTGTTACACTTACTGTCAACTTCTGCAGGTTGAGGTAGTCGCTCTTTCGAGTTACGAAGAGAAAGAAGAACAGTTTAAAGAGCAGGTTATATTATATGCTTAAGCATTTGTCTTTCATACGTGATGTGTGCTAATTATATCTTGTGATAGTAGTTACTGTTCTTTTTATGAGTGTCACCTGGGATTACTACCGTAATGTATTTGCTCTGAGTTGCTGTGAATGGTTGAAGGCTGCTGAATTGAGGCAGCGATTCTATCAATCCATCACTCCTGGTGGGCTTGCTGGAGATAGGCGGGGCGTTGTTCCTGCATCAGGTTTTTCCTTTAGTGCTCAGCAATTTTGATTGAAAACGTCAATTCGCATGTGTGTAGCTATGGTTAAATCTCATCAGATATCTAACTTGATAAAACTCTTCTGTGAATGAGCATCAACGTATAATTAGAGTTCAACAAGTCTCCCGTGAGACCGTCTCATGTGTGAGACCGTCTCACATGTGAGACATAAAATAATCAAGCAAAAACAGGAATTAAAAAAAAAAGGAAAACCACCTTTGTGAGTTCGTTACCAAACTACTTTTGATAAGTGAAACGGTTTCAATGAAGTTGTGCGTTCATACTTTGTGCTGTAAGTTCTTTTGTAATAAGCTTTATTTCTATTTCTTTCCTTTGAAATTTTACGTGACATGTAACTGTGGTTTGTTTTTTTCAGGTGTTTGTATTAGATATTGCTTTGTCTTATTTCATACTTTTGTTAGCCATTGAAGAGTAATGTTTGTGATGAACGGTGCTTTGGGTGGTGCGAGCTTACAATTGTAGTGGGTGTATTGTTCTTTATTACCGTATTTGAGCTGTCATTGTTTTCTCTGTCGCTAGTCGTTTCCTAGCAGTTATATGTAGTATATGGTATACTGATGACCTTGACAAACATAAACGTTTTGGTATAGTGAAAATGGAAGGCAAAGTATATGGTATAGTGATCATTATTGTTGTCCTCACTTATTTGTTGCTCATATAACATTAGTTCTATAATAGTGCTAGTCGATGTAAAATTTAAATTTTATTATGAAATTAACAATCTTTGTCTTGTGCTCTAATACATATTTTTGATGTATTGCAGTGATTCAGATCCTAAATTGCATATACGAGGGAAGAAATCAAAGATGTCCGAGAATTATGGGAGACTCCTTAAAGGACGACCATATGTTAATACTTATCTTATTGAAAACCTTAGGTGCTCATTATATTGGTCTTAGGGCCACGTGTATTAGTAAAATTTGCCTAAAGTGTTATATAAATATTGTCATCGTATCAAATTGGTGTTTTATTTTTAATAGCGAATTGGTATTATTGCGCAGGATGGCAAAAATAATTTTCATTTTTTTTAAATAAAAAGGCACAAAAGGTTGCGGTTCTTTAAAACAACTGAAGCCAAAAATACACTTATGGCTGCAGTTGAAAAGAAGAACTGTAGCCAAAAATAGACTTATGGCTGCGGTTCAAGAGATCAACCGCAGCCAAATGTTGATTTAAGAATGCGGTTTTAAGAAACAACCGCATCCATAAGTCCTTTTTGGCAGCGGTTAGAACCGCTGCCGTAAGTCTTTGACTTACGGCTCCTCCTCGATATACTACGGTTGTACAACCGCAACCAAAAACCAATTTTAACCGCACCCATATGTCGTTTTTGTACTAGTGTACGATCATGAGTCACCGACTCCAAATGGCTCGAAAGTCGATCTGAAGGTTCATCATGTCGAGTTAGGAATGTAAGTGCTAAATTTGAGCCAAACAGGAGTAACGCACATGCCAAACTCAGGACATCGAAACCAAAGGCTATAATTCACGTCCGAGATACGATCCCGAGTCACTAACTCCAAATGGCTCGAAATTCGATATGGAGGTTCCTCATGTCCAGTTACGAATATAAGTGCCCAATTTGAGCCAAACAGGAGTCACACACATGCCAAACTCGGGACACTGAAACTAAAGGCTATAATCCAAGCCCGAGATATGATCCCGAGTCACTGACTCCAAACGGCTTGAAAGTCGATATGGAGGTTCCTCATGTCGAGTTGGGAATGTAATTGCAAAATTTTAGCCAAACAGGGGTCACAAACATGCCAAACACGGGACACCGAAACTAAAGGCTATAATCCAAGCCCGAGATACGATCCCAAGTCACCGACTCCATATGGCTCGAAATTTGA
>JAUEKU010000008.1:1363031-1374249 GCA_032274805.1 Gypsophila paniculata
CGGGTGGAACAAAGGGAGTACCAGTCAAGTGTTCGAAAAAAATAAAAAAAAGCTAAGTGTGGCTAAGTGGATATTGATCTTACCTTTGTCAAGAAATCTGTCCTAGATATGTCTTCAGAATCAATGAACAAAAAAAAATGGAAAAAAAAACTTCTCGTTATCCCCCGTATTTTTCATATGTTTGAACAATGGCTGTTAATGGAAGAAATTACAATGCTTTTTGGTTTTTTTTTTTTTTTAATGGGGGAAATTTATAGGGATCCAAGAAACACGAATGTTGTTGAATATATGGTGAAAGCTCTAGCACGTGTTGTCTCATATTTACAGGTGAGAGATTTAAAATTCTTGTACAATCGTTATACTAAATGCATCTTACTGTTCAAATGCATGCACGACTCCTTTGGCATGGTTTTAATGTACTGGTTAAGGACATGTATAGCTCATAACAATTGCACTTTAGATATTTCTCTCTTGAGCGATATTAATCACATCTAATTGATGGGCAAGGTTCAAGACACAAGTGAAGAGAGTTTGGCGGCTGTTGCTGGGATGTTCAGCAGTAAAGCCAAAGGTGAATTGACTTTGGTTGTTTGAAGTACCTCATTCTAAATTTTTGTGTTGTGCTTGCATTATTGGACAAGTCTCTAGGGCTCTTACTGCCATGAAATTTAGGAATTCGTTGGTACTGGTCTGTTCTTTTGATGTTGGTTGTTGAGATATTCTTGATTTATGAGCCATTAATTTTGTTGTATGACAGGCATTGAGTGGAGCTTGGATAACGATGCATCAAATGCTGCAGTACTTGTTGCAAGTGAGGCCCATGCCATTACATTGGCCATCGAGGGTCTTTTAGGGGTTGTCTTTACTATTGCCACTTTGACAGATGAAGCTGTGGATATGGGAGAGGTGACTGCTAATCTCCTTATCTTGAAGCCTTTTGTTGTGAGTAGTTATTCTTATTGCCACATATTGCGCCTTACCATTAAATATGTAATTAATGATTTATTCAGCTTGAATCCCCTAAATGTGAGTCAGCTCCTCCTAAGCTGACTGGAAAAACTGCAGCTCTCTGCTATTCCATGGTTGATTCATTGTGGTTGACGATACTCGATACACTCTCTTTAATTTTGGCTAGGTATGTTCAGTTACTGCAAATGCTGTGATAATGCTGAAGTAAATCTCAGTTTATTCTAAGTTTGAAGTTAATGTGGTAGGTCACAAGGTGAGGCTATTGTATTGGAGATTTTGAAGGGATATCAGGCTTTTACTCAGGTAAGTCAGGCTTGATATTATTCTTCTAAATTTTAGTAACTCATTAACAAAAGATTTACATGTAATTACCAAACTGTGCTCGCTGATCATTTTTGAAAGTGCTTTACAGTCAGCCGGTCTAGATGTTTAATATATACCTTTGATGACAGGCTTGCGGCGTGCTTCAAGCACTTGAGCCATTGAACTCTTTTCTTGCATCCCTTTGCAAATTTACCATCAATATCCCTGTTGAGGCTGAAAAGAAAAGGTTTTGATATTTCTAGTTTTGAAGTTTTAATTCTTGATCCATAAAAGACTGCTATTCGGTTTGGTTTGAGTGATAAAAAAAATGACTGTTTAAAACTGATGTACATTGGGGTTTGGATTAATCTGCTGAGCTTAATATCTCGATCATGATTGCAATTCAAATTTGCAGTTCTATACAATCTCCAGGGTCGAAGCGCACTGAAGCCTTAGTTGATCAAAGAGACAGCATTGTCCTTACTCCCAAGAATGTTCAGGTAGGAGGTTTTGATGTAATGTTAAGCGTCAAAACTTTCTTCATCATTATCATCGCTTCTCAAAAGATTTTTTTTAACTGATGCGTCTTCCCCAAGTTTTTAAATATTTATGTTCTTTGTACTTGATGTTTATGTCAGGCATTGAGAACTCTCTTCAACATAGCTCATCGACTACACAATGTGCTAGGTCACTCTTGGGTGCTGGTATATTTGCTATCTTGCTTTTGCATTCTACAGCTAAAACTAAAAAAAAAAAAAATACTTAATATTCTGGGTGCATATCCCCACTTGGTGGCTTTTTTTTTTGCACGTTAATGTCACCTAATTGCTGTCCTTTTTATATATAGACTCCCTTATGACATAAAATTATACCACGTTGGATATTATGGCAGGTGTTGGAAACTTTAGCAGCCTTGGACCGTGCAATTCATTCTCCGCATGCTACAACTCAGGTATTACTCTTTTTGTGTTGGTTTTTCCCCCTTGCAGTTTGACTCAAGTTGCTCTGCTTTTTCGTTCTAATTGTGAAATTAATCTTACCTACTTGTAGCTCTAAAGCTTGGTTGCAACCTTAATTGTGTTCTTTCTCTGAGCTTTATGTGTTTTGATCATTCAAACTCCTGCAGGAAGTATCAACTGTAACTAGGCTCAGTAGGGAGTCATCTGGCCAGTATAGTGACTTCAATATCCTGTCCTCTTTAAACTCTCAGGTAGTTTATGTTTGCATCTGGGTAAATGATTCAGTAGAGCTGTAAATCCATTTATGTTTCAATTGAAGCTAAAGTCTAACTATTACTTCACATGTTTGTAGTTGTTTGAAAGTTCGGCATTGATGCACATATCTGCTGTGAAGTCACTTGTCTCTGCCCTTTGCCTATTGTCAGAACAATCCTTACGTGGAGCTGCTAGTGGTTTTGCCCCAGCATCTACTCAAAAAATGGGAAGCATAAGTTTTTCAGTTGAAAGGATTATATGCATCCTTGTCAATAATGTTCACAGTATGTTACTTGTTGGGACTCTCTTTCTCTACTTCGTAATCTCCCTCTCCCCTTTTTTGGTCTGTAAGACATCTCATGGTGGTCAATTTGCTTTGCATAATCACCAATGTGATCATAAAGCTCATTGGGATCTGCATTTTATCATTTTGCATATTTTACTCAAAATTGACGAAATGTTTTTTTTGGGTCCCCCAACTTTACCTATATTACTGCTATATACTATATACTTGCATAGAAGATCTGAGGAAAGGTCTTACGTTCTTTATTTTCCTCTTTTCTTCTTGCTCTATCCTTTTCGGTACGATTCTTCTTTGCTTTTGATTTCTGTTTATAGGTTGAGCATTATGCTGTGGGTAAATCCAATAGAATATATAAGGCAGCGAATACACTTAAGGTGGAGAGGTGTGAAAGAGAGTCATGGAAGTTGTTTCAGATTTACCTATTTCACTCATTAGTACTAGTTACTTATTCGCTATCGATTTATGGTTGCGGCATTTCAGTATCCTACAAAAATGTGATTTTATAGTGGTCATGGATTGGCAACCGATTTGTGGCATGTTCTGATATCTTTTCCTTGCCTCTCTGTTTGTGTGTGATATACATGTTGAAATATCACTGCAGGCGAACATAATTTATTTAATAACTGGGAAAACAATTTGCCAGTGCTTTTGTTTGTTTAGTCTTTATTTCATTGGGTTTATGTTGTATGCCTCTCACACAGATATGATTTTACTTCAACAGCGAATACAGACTTTTGGAAGAGGCTTTTTCCTTCTTTTTGTTGCTTGTCTATTTTGTCTGGTCATACATATCTCTATTTTTGTGGGTTTTATCTTTTACCCCCTCTGTTACAGAAAAGAATGATCAAGTCTCCATTTTGGGTTGATCACTTTCTTAACTTAGTGGCTTAACATTTAACACTAGTTTAGAAAACATATTGGAATTGGAAGGAGTGAAGTGAGTGGGCACGATTAACATAATATATAGGGACGCACCTTAATCAAATTTTTGTCAGTTTTTTGGATGGAGGGAGCATTTTTTTCTGTAATATTGAGAATGTTACACTCAATTATTCCAGCTCTTGAAAGTATAACATCTTGTTTTTCTAGGATTCCAGATTAGTTTCGTCAGTCATTTGATTGTGGTTTCATTTTTTTGTTTGGTCAGAACGTGATTATTTATTTGTTTGTAACTGTTTCTGTTTGTATGAGGCTTATTGACAATTTTTATGCACGTGGTCATGGCAGGAGTGGAGTCTTTGTGGGACCCAGTTGTTAGTCATTTTCTTGAGGTAATGCTGCTTTTATTGGATAACTACTGCTACTGTTCTTCTGGCTTCTGGTGAATTTCAATGTAACATTTTGGTTGCAGCTTGCTGAGAACTCTAATCAACATTTGAGGAATATGGCACTTGATGCTCTTGATAAGTCAATTTGTGCTGTTCTGGAGTCCCAACAATTACAGGACCGTGTGACACCTGGATCTCTTCCAAATTCTAAGCACGTGAGTGCTTTGCTAACTGTCTGCAAATATATAAATCCTGTTGTCCGAAATGAGAACGATTTTTCTTATGTTTTGTGACAGAAGAACGATCAATCTTCAGAGTTGAGGTCACTTGAGCGTGCTGTCATGGCACCTTTACGGATACTTTACTTTTCTTCACAGAGTTTTGATGTCCGTGCTAGAACTCTAAAGATTCTTCTACATGTTTTGGAGGTACTGTGAGTGTTGTCTCAATTTCGTTGTGACTTCCCTTGTTTTTGTTTCATGGCATTTCTTCAATTCTTTCTGAAAATTCCTTTCCAGATTCATGGAGAAAAGCTACATGATAGCTGGCCAGATATACTTGAGATGCTAAGGTACTTTCCTCTCATCGCTCTGAGTTTTTGCTAACAGCCTGGTATTTTGTTAAAAACTTTTGTTAGATCTTCCATTATTCATAAAAGGGAAAAAGCTTCAATTTATGTTTCAATTATCGACCAATGTTGTAATTTTTGTTTGTTTTGTTGATCGCTCAAGGTCGGTGGCATGTGCGCCTGAGAAGGATCTGGTCACCCTTGGTTTCCAGGTTAGTTCGCCTTTCACAGTCTGTGCACTTATATTGGTGTCGTAGACCCTTGTGGTGAGCATATAATTAAGTTAATATCCGTGTTGAATCTCTGTTGGATACGTATTTTTGTCTTTAGGTATGTTACGCCTTTGTCACCTTGCTTTAGATTAGTTATGTTGTTTGCTTATGAGGTGCCCAGGTACAATGATGTTGACGTTATTTGTCGGATACGCATTGGTAAGGGTATAATTGTACATTTACTTTATACTTATTCTTTGTCCCAAAATGATACAGGGCATTTTATATTAATAGGAGGGAGTTTTTTTTAATAGAAAGGTAGATTGATGGCATGAAAAATCATATTTTGACCCTATCCCAACCCAAAATCGGCCGAGGAGCCTGACCTGTTCCATAGGTTTATTTCAGGTGTGGGATATGTTTTCCCCTGCCCTATGTCATCCGAGGAACTGTGTAAAGTGTTGCTTCTTTACGTTGTGGTCAACTTTGTTTATCTCCTTAACAACTGCTTTTGTTTAATTGTTTTTTTTTTTTTTTTTTCACAGAGCCTTCGTGTCATTATGAATGATGGACTCTCATCCATTCCGGTGGATTGCCTAAAAGTGTATGTTTTCTCTGGATTTTAGAAAAGTTACGATTTTGTGTCATTGACCTAGCATGGGGTTCTGGGTACATTAGACTCCCCCGTCTGAGGCACTCAGTTTATGGGTTTTAACAGGTCCTTATTAATAGTTGAATGGATTGTTTGCAATTTTACCTGGCAGATGCATTGATGTTACAGGAGCTTATAGTACTCAGCAGACTGAGTTGAACATAAGTCTGACTGCAATAGGTCTCTTGTGGACTACAACTGATTTTATAGCTAAAGGACTTTTTCTTGGGGGTAGCAATGAAAGTGGTAGGCAAAACTTGTATTCATATATGAAGCTTTTTTTTCTTTTTTTAGTTTAATGATAAGTAGAATCATAATAACTAGCAAGAAAAATTAAGATTTCGTATTTCCAGAGAAAACAGATGATGAAAAGGAAGAAGCACTGATTGTGAAAAGAGTTAGTGGCCAAGATTCTTTGTTGGATAATATTGAACGTGACGAGTTGCTTACTAGCATTTTTTCGTTGCTACAAACTCTTGGAGCAGATGAGAGGCCGGAGGTATTTAATTTAATTCATCTTATGATGGCTTTTGTTGCAGAGATCTGGTGGTTAATACCTGATCCTTTGTTTAGTACTTTAGTGACGTCTTGATGACTGGTTTATTTAATATTTTTTTTAACGTTTGCTTCTAAACTACGGATACTACTCTTTGCAGGTTAGAAATGCAGCTATTCGTACACTATTTCAAATCCTTGGAACCCATGGACAAAAACTTTCAGAGGGCATGTGGGAGGATTGCCTTTGGAACTATATTTTTCCATCACTAGATCGTGCTTCTCACATGGTACCTTATAAATCACCTATTAGCAAATTTCCTAAAACCTTTCTCTAGCCCAGCCCCTTAATGAAGTGAAAATTATTTTCTTGATTCATCATTAATTTTTCTCTTCTGTAGGCTGCGACATCATCAAGAGATGAATGGCATGGGAAAGAGCTGGGAACACGGGATGGCAAAGCAGTACACATGCTCATACATCATAGGTGATTGTTGTAGCTTTTGTATTTCTTTCTTCTTGTACAACGTGTTCTGTAGTAAACCTGATGCCATTCTTTGTATTTGAACATTATTTGTACAGTCGTAACACTGCTCAGAAGCAGTGGGATGAAACACTCGTGGTGGTCCTCGGTGGAATTTCTCGTATTTTCCGTTCTTTTTTCCCCTATCTGAGGACTTTCAGTAACTTTTGGTCTGGTAAGTCTGCAGCTCATTGTTTGTTGCAATCTTTCTGCAGTTGTCAAGTGAAGAATATAACTGGTATTATGTTTCTTTACTGCAGGATGGCAATCCCTTATTAACTTCGTTAGGAGCAGCATCTTGAATGGTAGTAAAGAGGTGGCACTGGCTGGGATAAATTGTCTGCAGACAACTATTCTCTCTCACTCTGCTAAGGTGATCATTGACAGTTAAAATTTCTATATGTTTTTGATGTTGCTTCCCATTAGTATTCTGAAAATAATTGTGTGTATCAGGGAAATTTACCTATGGCTTACCTAAAATCAGTACTCGATGTTTATGGACATGTTCTTCTTGAATCATCAAACCGCACTAATCGTGTTGTTGAAAAAGTGAAGCAAGAGACACTGCATGGGCTTGGTAATCCTCGAACACCATTTTAAATTGTCCAATTCTCTACCCGGAGCTTCTCACACCTGTTAAATATTCATATTCGATTTGTCTAATGTTTGCCTTCTGCAAAAATCAGGCGAATTGTTTGTTCAAGCGCATCAGATGTTTGATATCGATATGTACCAACAGCTGCTCGAAGCAGTGCATGTAGTAATTCTAGACACAATGGCTGTTGATAACTCTGAACCTGATAATGTAAGTTAGCATTATAGTGTGATATCACCTGTAATTATAAACATCATAAAACTAGCGCTGAGTTTCTTCCAATTCATGCTTTGATTGGAAATATTCCATCATGGAGGTATTGAGTTACAACACCATAAAGTTAAATGGCTGTAGTCTGGATGAACTTATCTGTGAATAAGTAACCTTTATAAGTTAAGCTTATGGTTCTGACACATGTTCAAATGCATTTTTCAGGGATGGCTTCCCCCGTTACAGCGTACTGTGCTGGAAGTCATACCGTTTTTATGTCCAACAGAGCATTTATCCACTATGTGGTCTCATTTTTTTCAGTCGATTTTGAATTACTTACGAGGAGCTCCCCGTCTCTCAAAATCTATAAAAGATATTAACCACAACAAGGTTAGCAGCGGTACGCAAGGTAATGTATTATGAATCATGCTCGGCACATAATCTATATCTCCTCCGTCGACAAGGTCATAAATGATAAGACCATAGCAAAGTACTGCTAAACCTTGACAGTCAGGATCAATTAGAAATATTGGGAATTTAGTGGCTGCAAGTTATCTTTCAACAACTGGCGGTGTATCTGTGCAAATAAAAAATGCTGTTTTTTCTGTCTTCTTGTGACTGCAGAAGCTGGAAATGTGACCAAACATGAAAATTTCAATGGTGTAAGTTCTACATCTTCAAGGTTGATGGAAGCCCAAGAAGAATCTGAGATATCCTCCGTGCATAACAGTATATTTTCAGAAAAGCTTATCCCTGTGCTTATTGATGTGTTCTTGCGGGCTCCGGATCCTGAGAAGTATACTTTATATCCTGACATCATTCAGACTCTAGGAAGGTAGGGCTGAAAGGAATCCCATATACATTTATCATATGTGTGAGCATGCATGTGTGTATGAGTGTATCCGAAAAATTAGAGGTGATGGCTGGCTAGATGTCTCTTTTGGCGGTTACTGACTTACTGGGGCTTTTTGGCAAACCGCTTGAATTTTTATTTTACAGCAACTTTTGTTGCGAGGATATTGTGGTTTGACCATTTGTATTTCCCGCTCGTCATTGTAATACGAAGTATTATCTTAGCTTTGATTCTTCACTTTGTCATGGTTATCATGTAAGATTATGCATCTTCCCCTCTTACCTAATTAATTTTATCTAATTCAGATACATGACAACCAGAAGAGATTATCCAGATGGTACTGTTTGGAAGCTAGCTGTTGAAGGCTTTAATCATCTTCTTAGTAGTGACGTTAGTCACCTATCACTAAAACGTGAAACGCATCCAAGTATAAGCACATCTGCACGAAATCGCATCTGGAAAGAAATAGCAGATGTCTATGAAATATTTTTGGTTGGATACTGCGGTCGTGCATTGGCCTCCAATGTTATGTCTGCTAGTGCGCTGAAGGCTGATATAGCACTGGATATGGCCATTTTAAGTACTCTTGGTGACAAGATACTCAAGTCAGAGATTGATGCCTCATCTGAGGTAAAGTTCTCTCTCATCTTGTCTTCATCAGTTACGACATCCTGTCCGGATAAATTTTCCAGCAAAAGAATCCTAGTAGATGTGCTTTCATGGTTGTAATTTGGATTTTAAGTTCTTCCGATATTTTACTAGTTCGTGCTATCTTAAAATTTCCAGATTCTTCAGAGATTAATTTCGACTTTGGATCGCTGTGCTTCACGAACGTGCTCCTTGCCTATGGAGACTGTAGAACTTCTGCCTTCCCACTGCTTCAGATTTTCCTTAGCTTCTTTGCAAACATTGTTTACATTGAATAGGTATACAACATGCTTTTTTTTTTTTTGTTTATTCATTTAAATTATTAGGAGGGGGACAGTACATATTGAAGGGGTTTTAAACTATTTCAAAGTTTAGTTCACACAACGGTGGTGAATCAGGTGACTGCTAATTGGTCATGCGAAAAAAGTGAGCCGCAGTAGTAGTACACAACCACCTCCCCTCATAGATATTGCGAAATATGTCTTTGTAGGTCAGTATGGTACTGTTTCTTGAAGAGACAGAAGGAATAGTATGAAATGCCCTTAACCTATGGGAACAAATTAATGATGACACGGGCCTGCTATGGCTTCAAGATATTGTTTCCTCGGTTGAGTTATTCTAGTACTCGTACTGTCTACTGCTTGGGGTTGTTCATTATAGTTTACTTTTATTAAGCAGCATAATATAATCGTTTGCAGTTTTGAGAATGCTGACGATTGGAAGTCGACGAGATTGGAGGTTAGCAAAATTGCGATAAAAGTGCTGATGGAGAGATGTGAATACATATTTAACAGATTTTTGATTGATGAAGCCAATTTAGGTGTGGCTCAATTAATGCGCTTTATATTTAAAAATTTGCTTTTTCTTTGAAGTTCTGCATTTCCTAGTTTGTCCTCATGAGAAACTGAACTTATGTTGCAGCTGAACGACTGTTTCCACCCGCAAGACTTGAAGAAGTAGAACATGTCCTCCAAGAACTTGCCCATTTGAGAATTCACCCTGACATCTTGTCTGTTCTCCCTTTGCATTCCAGTCTAAAACATGTAATGACAGAAGCGAATCATGACGTTCAAGCACATCTCCTCGTTCTACATCCATCGCTTTGTGAACTTGTCGTTTCAAGGTGAGATGAATAATTTATTCTCTTAGAGGGGCGGGCCGATGATTATACTCCCATTTCAGTTAATAATCCTTGTTATTCAGTAAATTATCCTTTCATGTGCCTAGGGGGTTTGTTGATAAGCGTTGTAGCTACAGCAAAAGGCAGACCAACTTATTTTTATTAGTTTCTAACATGTTCGAGACTGAGATTTGATAAAGTTTTTATCGTAGAAAGTCGCAGTTAGCATCTTGCAAACCTCCAAACTGAAATTCACACAGGCAACTAGATTGATCACGAAAGACTAACATGCAATTGTTCGTTCTATTGACAGGGAACCTAGAGTGCGAGAGTTGGTTCAAGTACTGCTCAGACTTGTTGGTGAAATGCTGGGGCTCCAAAAGTTGTCTCAACCCGAGAAATCTTAAAAAAATTTGTCCGAGACAATTTGGCGTCCACTGTATCCCTGTCGAGATGCAGGCGAGTTTTTTTTCCCCTAAAGAATCCTTTGTAGTTCCTCCATTCTTATATTGTAATATAGCAATTCTTTCGTAGTTCTTTATTTCCTTGGTCGTTTTGTGTTTTTGAGCTTTGAGTTCGAATCAAATCTGAGCGTTTTCCTGTAACTTTTTCTATTTAGATTGTGTTTTGTAGTGTACCATTCAGCAAATAATGTAATTGGTTTATAGGGAAATTGAAAGACCATTACTGCTGTAGCATATATGTAATCACATTTTGGACGTTCAATCATCATAGTTTCTGAAGTGATAGATTACTTTCTCATTTGTCTTTATTTGCGAGTTTTCTTATTCCTGTACAATGTTAGTTTTGTGCAAGACTGCTGTATTGTCAAGCGAGGCCTTTACCCTTATTATAAAACGAGGTGTAATATGAATTCAGATGGTTGTATGCATACAATGGTTTCATGTGAGCGCTTTGTATTTTTGCAATTGATGTAATCGACGGACTTGAAACTGGCAACTATGATGAGAACAGGGCCATTTACGGAATCAACTCATGAAAACGCAGACCCACAGCTCATGGATGTTCAGAGCGGAAACAACTAACAAGGAGTCTTTTTAGGCAGGCATCGGTCTTGTTCTCGTGCTCTTAATGTCCATGGATCGCTTTCCTTCTATGACCCAGGTGGTTGAGATATCTGACAATGGCTTATTTTCTGTCTTTTGTGCTTCATAGTGCGATAAAGAGGGCGGGCGGTTACCTGTTCCCACCATGATGTTGCCCATAGTTAACTATCTCACACGTAGAGGTGGCCAACTCAACGGGTCGCCCCGGCCCGGACCG
>JAUEKU010000008.1:1383628-1399094 GCA_032274805.1 Gypsophila paniculata
TGCCCAATTTCCGGCAATTTTATGCACCCAATTTGATTTGATCAATTTCAATTAACTTTCCCTAGCCATGCTTGACCATATTTCGGTCAGTTTGTATTAAAATACACCCAAAATGGGTTTTGGCTGTAATTTGTTAAAAAAAATTTATAAGGCTGTAATTTGTTAAAAAAATTTTATAAGGCTAGTTTAATGTAAGATTTTCGAGCTACGCCACATAAATATTTTGCTCAGAACCTTAGAATATAGTTCAAAACTTGTATAATTCAAAATCTATGCTGGTATGATAATATTTGCCAATATTTAGGGTGTAAACTCGATCTCAAATTAAATTTTTAGGCGTACAATATTGTTTTTATTAACAAATAAAGCTAAACAAAAAATTAGAGATGGGAATTGGGCGAGGGCCGCGACGAGCGCAGGCCCCCACGACCAGAAATTACGACGTACAGTCTCCCAACAAGGGGAGATGTTAGGCGGATGCACTTCCTCATTTTGTGCAATGGAAGCCATCTGCCTAGGCAATGGGCCTTCTTGATCACCCATTATGCCCCGTCCAGGTATGTAAGTTTTTCCTTCCTCCTTTCCTTTT
Organism: Gypsophila paniculata; assembly: GCA_032274805.1. NCBI lineage: Eukaryota > Viridiplantae > Streptophyta > Magnoliopsida > Caryophyllales > Caryophyllaceae > Gypsophila > Gypsophila paniculata. The sequence goes on from JAUEKU010000008.1 coordinate 1,384,218, forward strand.
CCTTTATACCCGCTCCTCCTCTTTTTCTCTTCTTACTCCTCCGATGTGGGAGTGAGTTTCTTTTTCTTTTCATGCTTTCATCTTTTATTGATGTGTTCACCTAGCTTGCTCTTCAAACACACATGCATGGTTTGAGCCCCTCTTATTCCCTCCTTAGTCCCCTATCCAAACAATGCATAAAAGTAATCTAATCTAATGAGGAGTTTAAAAACAAATATAGAGTAACTTAATACACATAAATCATTATAACATCTCACTTATATATAGATTATATCAAAGTTGTATAATCCATAAAAATATAAGGATTAATTGTATCATATATAGACCGCAAGATATCAAATGTTAACAATTGACTGAAACAGAATGTGGTATAATTTTAACTAAACAAAGTTCATTCAAGCTCCGTTGTTTATCTGAGTATTATTCCAGTCTCTTCCTTGTTGAATAACAGTGATCAAACAGTTTATTATAAAGTTTATGTGATGCTTTTGACAATTAGTAGTTCTGATCTATTTTGCGGACTTTAATGCTAAACAAATTTGACAGATGTGATGGTTGCATCGGCCTCAACAGTGATCACCAGAATCATGATTTTCAATACATCAGTCAAAAAATATTACAGTTGAGATTGTTTCAGATTACACCCATCAAACCAAAGCCCACACAAAATCACAGATTTCTTCGGGCTGCATCGAAAAAACAGGCAGCCGTTCCAATCAACTAAGCACGATGCCACTAACAAGCCCTTCAATCAGCACTATCACAACATGCACGCAATGTTACAATACACCCGCTCTGAACAAACCCTTCAAGATCAGAAATTGAACACTCTTTGAAGTCAGGACAACTATGCAAAGTAAGGAGCTGGTGAGTTTTTAGATTAGAGACGACACCCTTCTCTTGTGACGAGGCACTACAGGTCTGCTGGTGGGATATGAGGGTGTCACAGACTTGCCCCGTGGTGTGGAGCAAGAGCTTGGCTCAGCAACGTGATGATTTTGAGTGTCGGTGAGAGTTTTATTCACTGATTTATCATGCTGGATGGTATTTCCGTTTCTGAGAACTGCCTTGAGACGAGGCTCCATGAAACTCAAGGACTGTGAAGCAGAATGCGGTATAGAGCTTCTAGTTCCAGATCTCAGAACTTTGGCAGTGAAGTGATTCTCTGCAGGGCTCTGTCTTTGGGCGCGGCTGGCTGCAGTTGAAGTCATGAAATGTGGCAATGACTTTCTCTTGGATGTTTTTTCGGTATCTGCAGGGTTGTTGTCGACATCTTTATCGTTTTTGGTGCTTCCTGGGGTGTTATCTTCATCAACCAGTTGCTCATTATTGGCGGAATGAACACGATTGTTTTCTCTAAGTAGGAATTCAGCCTTCTGCAGTTGGTTCCTAATGGTTTGATACTCTTCTTCGGTTTCTTTCATCTCTTCATAGAGCTCAGCAATTTTCTTTCGCCTTTGATTTTTTAAGTCCTGAAATAAGACAACGACCAACATTACCCCGTTGTCTCAAAAAGGCTCCTCCGCATCTGGCTTCGTAAGGGGGTCAAAGTATGTGATTTTAACCAAGTGTTGGAAAACATGGGAAACTATTTCCAGATGGCCCAACCCAATGATTATAATTGGATTGATAATTGTATCAACCGACTCCTACTTCTACGAAGCGTGGACACTTAAACGGGTTTTTCTTTATTTTGGAATATTGGAAAGCCATAGAATAGAAACTTTTTGGCTATTACGAAACAAATAATATGGTGATCTGAGAGGCAATGAAGTACCTCAGCCGATTCCTGGTTTGATTCGATGGCTCTAGCCCGTTTTGCAAAACTCATTGAACAGATGGTCTCTCCAACATCTTCTGCAATCGAGCTTATATGCACAATCATTAGTACCTTAGAATCATTTCCTGCACCAGATATACAAGCAAAATAATTAGTGGATAAGATGGGTTAAAATCATGATAAAGTCAACAAGTCTCGGCATATGAGAAACATAGGTTATGTGGGCACAAATAAATGCCAAGCTTACCAAGCGAATCTCGGAGAATTTGGGTAAGTTTGCTGTTCCTGCAGATCAGATAACACTACTGTATTAGGATTTGCATAACTAAAAAGGCAAGAGAAAAATCAAAGTCATGAATCATGATGAAATCTCCTAGAGAAACGTCCTATGCGGATCATGTACCTGTAGGGGACATGAGGACGTCGTCTTCTGAGAGAAGCAACAACATCTGCAAGGGCGGAAAGTGATAGATTTATGGCCCGGCCTTCATCTAACGTTAGGCCTGTTGCTCCCGTTTTCAGCAATCGCTCGCTTCCTCCAAGATCAACCATCCACAACTTGCTTGTTCTAGCTTCACCTTCCGCGGCGTCTCCATGATGACAAATGGTGATCCTCGTTAAGCTATATACACAAAACTAAAACAGATAACGTAAATGCCTCACCAAAGCAATCTACATGATCAACTATTCTACTTAGACTTAATTAAAAGTATATATAACATGGGGTCATGTCATTGCGTCAGACTCATCCATGTTATAAGAAGGTCCTCATGTTTTCGGCTTAAACCCGAAGTGTTCAACTGTTCATGTCCCATTTACCCACGTCTGAGTGTCGGTTGTCGGCCTCTGGCAGTCAGAGTAACATAGGTATTGATGCAGCCGTGCAGGTAATAGGAGAAATATACAGCTATGACAACCATTGAATTCAAACTAAAGCTGTAGAATCTAAGGTAGTATAAGAGATTGGCTACAGAACCCACCAATGAGATCTGCTAGACGCTTCGTTCACGCTGGTGGATGAAGTTGCTCGAGCCCTTCTTCCTTTAGCATACCACCATCTAGCCTTTGAATAATCAGAAATAGGTACCTCGTTGAGGCCTTCTATATCTACAGCTCCCTTTGAATCTGTTTGAATGTTCAGGTTGCTGTGACAAGGTCATGATAACAAAAAATGAAAAAAAAGATATGAGACTTCGAAAATCCACGAGATTTTTTTACGTTAAGTGCAGAAATTTCGAATCAAGCTTTCATTTTTCTATAGTTAAGTACGTTCTGATCAGTTAACTATAAGCTGACATATACTGACCATCTTGTTATCGGTTCATACACTCTACTACGAGTCGGTCTTGGAGCCAATAGATCCTTCAAATTCCCCATATACACTTCCAGCATACTCATCGAGAAAGTTATTGATGATGTCGTTTCCAGAGAAGCCTGACGAAAGAGCTCCTCGAGAGCTCGGGGAACAATGCCTGGTTGGTCAACTGTACCTTCCTGCAAAATCAATATCACAAAACCATCGATAAAAAATACCACGTGTAACATAGATCATCGAAGAAAACAGTCGAATCTCAGATCCTCACCATTGTAAACGTCTTGCCGGTGCCAGTTTGACCGTAAGCCAAAACACAGACATTGTGCCCATCAAGTGCAGATCTGAGAATTGGTTCAACCTCAACAAATACATCTTCTACAGAGTGTTCAAAGCAAACATAATTCTTACTAAAACCGCTTTCAAATCGACATACGACTTCCAACAGAATGGCAAAAACACAACCTATATAACTATGCTATCGACTATCGAGCTAACCTTGTGTTGAACTTTGACAAAACACCCTGTCGAAATCGAATTCCTTCTTGATTCCAGCTGATTTCACCACAACTTTATCAGAATCAATCACAATGGGAGCTTCAATTTTCCGGTTATTGTTCAACGACAACGGTCTAACTCGACAAAATACTCGAATGCTACCTAATAAATACGACACGATTTCAGCTACCTTATTTACTTACATAAGAAACACAAAAATATTCCGATTCAATACAACAACAAACAACAACAAAGCCATAGTCCCAAAATCACGTAAGGTGAGCTTACGCTTACATGAATCATCATCTGGAACCGTCAATCAGAACAATAAATTACCTTTGATGTCCAATATCTTATTCAACAAATATCTTCTTTTCTCATCAAACTTCTTATGCTTAGACCGTAATCTAACAATCTCGTCTGCATTATCATTCAACACAAAATATATATAAATAAATAAAAATCGATCAAAATAAATAAATATAATATTATATTTATACCTTGTAAATTAGACATTAATAGATGAAGATCACTTTGTGGGCCCACATTTAAAGAGGGAATTTCATTTTCATTATTATTCTCCATAATTTGAGAAAGACCATTCACATCATTTGAACATTTCATATCATAGACATCGGTGTCTGAAAAACCGGCCTCGTGTGGACCACACGAGGCCGGTATAATATTTTCAGACGGAAATAATATCTGATCGTTCTCATTTGAAATAAACATTTCTTCCCTCCAAAAAAAATGAGAATGAAAATAATAATATTATTATTTCGTATTATTTTAATTAATAAATGAAAATCAAGATGAAAAGTTGCTCTTTTGCAAGGGATTCAAGAGAGAAATAACAAACAAAAGAACAAATTTTCGAAGAGAAAATTGTACGTTGAAAATGATGAAATAATAAAAAAAAAAAAATGGAATTTACAACTAAGCAAAAAAAAATGAAAATTTTGAATAATAAAAATATGATTAAAAAGTATGACTAAATATAGGAAAAAAAATATATATTATATTAAATATTGGAAATAATACAAGGAAATTAATCACAGACAGTTATGAGTAGTTAGTTAGTTATGGAGTAGTATATATCTTAAAAATGAAGCACAACCGAATCGTGGACGTAAGTAATTATCCTATGAGATTGTCGTATGGGTAGGGGGTTGTATGTAGTGTATACTTGAGAGTTAAGAAAGTGTGAAGAATCAATTCTAGGTGAATAAAGTGGGACATAAATTGTAGGATGAAGTGAAAATGAAGCAACTACTGCCAAAAAAAAAAAAGGAGAACAAATTTTCAAAGGTAAAAAAATTTTAGTAGGAAGTAATTTGTTGAGATAAATAAAATAAATGATGAAGAAGATAAAAGAGGGTGAAAATCAATGAAAATGGTGAAATATAGGGTGTAATGATTTGATGAAGCACAGAAAAAATTATGATTATGATTGATTGAGTGGTTAGTGTTTTGTACTTTTGGTACAGTTTTTAGATCAAAGGGGTATAACCAATCAATTGAGCACTGACATCTATGGAAATATATATAATATGATATAATAAACGGTTTCTGACGTGTGTTTATTAAGTAAATGGTTAAAAAATAAGCATTTTAATAAAGAGTTTTCATTAGAATTAATTCAATAAGTGGATCATATATTTAGATCCTGTTTTTGTGGACTTAATTTTGCTGAAGTGATCTGAACTGAACGTGAAGAAAGTGTCTTAATGAAAATTATCTGAACTGAACGTGAAGAAAATGTCTTAATGGAAATTATCTGAACTGAACGTGAAGAAAGTGTCTTAATGGAAATTATCTGAACTGAACTGAATGGAAATTAAGTCCAAAAGAACAGGGCCTTAATTTTTTTATATAAAAAATTTGAGTTTTTACAAAAAAATCTCAGAAACTTTATATTAAAATTCAGAAAACCTTGTAGTTTATGCTATCATCTTTTCGAAATTAATTATATAATGTGTAATAATATTATTATCAATTTTCAAACGTGTGTTTATTAAGAACCGGTTCAGAATCCAAAAAAAATAAAATCGAAGGTATTATGTCCTTATAGATTACAAAAATTAATAAATACTCTAATTTTCAATGTGAGTTTTTTCGATCTTTTCGTTTTTAAATTTTTAACGTGTGTCCATTGGAAAAATGTAAGAAAAATCGTATAAGTATATGATTGAGTATAATTAGTCAAACTGATTAAATAAAGTAGAGATTGATAGAGAAATGTGAGATTAGATCCACAAGATTAGTTTAATGGAGAAAAATGAAAAAGCAGATTTTGAGACAGGTGCGTGGTGTCAGGTGTGTGTTGAGGAAGAACAGAAGAGCACAGGGTGAAAGTGTCATTTAGGTAAGTTAAAAAGTTGTAGCATCATCTTCATTATTTAACTAACCACTTGGTTTAATAAATTAGATTCGTGTTATAAGTAAACGGATAATTTGAATTGGATATCGATTAAGACAATTTGAACGAAATTATTTTCGAATAACAAATGTGACGCAGTATTTGTGAATAAATGTGATCATTAATACTCCATAATGTTTATTGGCACTATTTTATATCTTTAAACGTAGTCACCTTTTATTCAATCACAAACAAATGAACAATTAGACATGACAAACAAATCAGGTCGGATCGGATTCGTGTCTGTGTCCATATTAAACGGGTCATTATCCTCCCAACCCTTTGACCCATTTATATAATCGTGTCGGTTAACTCAACCCTAACCCAACTCATTTAATTTTTTTATAACCCACAACCTGACTTGGTTAACCCATTAATCTTAAATCACGTAAGTTTTAACCCATTAAACTCTTTAAACCGACTAGCTTTTTTAGAGTATTAGTAAGTTGTTCGTGTTGATTCAGAATTCAACCTTAATCCGACTCAATTAAATTTCGTGTTGTGTTCGTGTCAACCTAATTACTTAAATGGGTCGCATTTTCTCAACTCTAACCCGCTAATTTCGTGTCGGGTACGTGTCGTGTCACTAATTGCCACCTCTACAAACACTTCGTCATAAGTATACACCAGTCTCATAGCTTCGAGCATAAGACTCGGCGTCTTTTGGTTGCCGACTATGCTAATTTCAGTACCTTGCAACGAATAAGTAAACTGTCTAACGTACGTGGTAGCTTCCAAATTCTGCAAGCTACATTCTAATCTGAAGCCAACCCTGCTTGTGCATAAATTTCAAAACTATGACAAGTACAATTCATACTAGAAGTCAAGCACAACAAATGGTGAAATAGGTCGAATCACGAAAATTTAAATGACACCGTTGTATACTTGTATGCCAATAATACGGAGTACTCTGTACTATAACAGGGCCTCACTTCACATTTCACCATTGAATCAGTAACTCACAAATGCTGAATCATTTGTCCAGGTGAACCGAAATTTCTGAAGTTTTGGCCCCCATAGTCAATGGCGGAAGAAAATGGGTAAGAAGGGGCCGCTGTCCTAACAATAAATTTCAAAATTGCTAAATTTCTACTGTAGGACATTAGAAATATGAAAATTTTGATTTAAAACTCTGACGGGTCAAATTGTGGTTTGAGCTTGACCTCGTCAAACAATGCTGCAAGGAAACTGAGCTAACTATAATGCTCAGGATTTTCCTTGCTTTGTATGAGAGGGACGCCATCATCCCTCCAGATTACTCGGTCTTCACAAAACGCTGCCACTACATCTACATATAGACGGTGCTCCTATCAACAGAAACAACTATTCCATTAGACTTTGAATGTAAATTCTGCTGTTTAGGCAGAGTATAACACAAGGGGAATCCTGCAAGTTACGAGGAATGAAATTTCGTGCAAATCACGTTACCTCATGCAAAACCCTGGCAGCCAGCTCCTCTGGAGTGTCAAAAGCGCAAACTGGTATTACTCGCTGGGCAAGAATCCGGCCAGTGTCGTATTCTTCATCAACAAAATGGATTGTTGGCCCGGAGTACCTGTGGAAGACAAATAATTTTGTGCAGCAAAAGAAAATTAACCAGAGCAGCTCAAAATAAGGAAAAGGGGACACCCGAAGTAAACATAAGCTACGCCATACCAATTTTGATGAAATAAACAAGATCAAAACAAGTTCCAACAATTGTAGTAAAAGGTGTCATCCACAGAATATTCAATACAGTACTATCAAAATAACTTCATGAATATCACAATATATGAACAAAACAAAGTTATGAAGCTGATCAGGTGTTGTATGACTTTATGGTTGACCATGGCAGACTGCAGAGCACATACACACACAAACGGATATGCTAAGTGCTCAAGAGTTGTGGGACAAAATGCAACATGTCCTGTTCCTAATGACGCATTTGGAACCGTCTCAAAGTTCATCGAATAAGCAGATTAATCCAAGTTGGACACGAAAAGATAAATTAGAATACTCAAATATACTAAGTCTCCGTATTCAGCCCAATTACTCTATTCCCAGCAATTGCATTTAAATTTTGCAAATTAAAACATAAATCGATGATGCTTAACCCAAATAAATTCCACTCTTCTATTATGTTTTTGGCTTAAGGGAACTCATCACCAAGAATGAACTATTTGTGAAGCCCAATGTCTTGCTATACACTAGTAAGTAGAATCACAAGGGCCAAATAAATCAACGATACCGAATAATCTCACCCTATGTTGCTAGTTAGCTACCCTTGACGAATTTGTAAAACAAATAACTGTGAGGCAATACATAATGAAATCTTTACCTTGCTCCAGAAGCGATAACAGCTTTATGAACCTTCAAACCATAATAGCCTTTGCCACCAAAAGCCGGTAGAAGTGAAGGATGTATATTCAGTATTCTCTTGGGGAAATTTCGAACCAACTCAACTGGTATAAGCTTTAAATAACCAGCAAGAAGAACGAAGTCCACTTCATATTTTCTACACAAAGTAACGAGTTATAATTCAGTGCGAGCATCAACCAGGGAATAGGAAGCGAGACTTCAAAAAGGAGACTGTCTATCACAAAATTAACATGTAGGTATGCAAGAAGCATTACATGGATAATAAACTAAGATATTAGACAATAATGAAATACGGCATGAAAAGACACATCTCGAGCATAAAATAACAACCACTAGTCCACTATGATGCAAAGCAATGTATGTCGCTCTAAGTTTCATAGAGAACACAGAAAAATACTCCAGACACCATTAGACTATGAAAAATATGCATCATAGCTTTTAAATAAGTTTTCTGACAACAATTTTTATATGGAATCTTCTTACATAGCAATGTCCCATTATTGGTGTATCTCATAAGCATAGCAAATCCAGGAATACAATTTAACAAAGCAACGCAAAAGACAGAGAACGTTATAGTAGAACAGCAGGTGCTCCTCTAAAAAAACGATGACAAACTTACAAACCTTAGAGCAGAAACAAGGTCATCTACAGAGAGCCCTTCCGAATTGTCTTTTGTTTTTGGAAACTGAATTACTGGAATACCATTTTCTCTGGCATACACTGCGCCTCCACAACCTGTCATTTGCACATATTGCATTCTAATGTAAGTTACCCATATGAATATTACCTACATGACTAAATGCCTTCCAAAGTATTTGACTGTTATTACACAGCACAAAGAGTTGGTAACGCCTAGTTATATTCACAAAAACTAAACAACCCTATGCAGAAAGGATAATCATTTGGCTTGTACATTCCCCTTGACTTCTATATCATTTCATCCAAACAATCACCACCATCAACAACAAAGTCTTAGTAATCAATTGACGTCGGCTAATATGAATTATCAACTTGTACCGTCCATATATATTAATCAACTATAGTAGAAGAAAGATCTGAAAATAGAAAAAGTAGAACACACATAAACACTAAAGATTTGAGAGACCGTCTTACACTAGCAAAAGCTCGTAAAGTAACTTGTTTTGGTCATCGTAAGAGAGTTAGTGTCTTGAGAGACCGTCTCACACACATAAACACTAAAGATTCTCAAAAGAAAACTAAAAAACTAAAATGAAAAAAGAAAAAAAAAAAAACTACAGTAAGGGTAATAAGAATTCGTGTAATGAAGAAAGAAGATGCAGCATTTAACCTGTTTTGTTGGTGACCAAAACGACTACATCTCCAAGTACACTTCCATGACGCGTTGCCGCATGAATTGCTTTGAAATTGGAACCTCCACCGGAGACGAAAACTGCCAACTTCTTCCGCCGAGATTTTGAATCCGAATTTTCAACATCAGCAGAGCAGTCATCAACCTTTTGTGGGCTAATGGCACAAATTACTTGTATCCTATGGGCAATTTTAACAGCCTGCGTCAAGGACTTATACTCGGCTAGGCGGACAGTACAGCTGGTTGACGATGAATCAAACAAGGAACCACTCTTGAATTGCTTGAATGATAATACAGGAGCATTTGTGGGAGCATTCGAGAGTACACTATGAGCGCCCATCAAATAATCTCGCAAGGGTTGGCAAGGAATATTAGGATATACGAGATTCTTCTTCAATGAGAGGTCAGGTAGAATGATTGTCCATCCATGGCTAAACTAAAGAAACAAACTCTCGTCCAATCTGCAAAAAGATAACAAAATGATATGCGTAGTACTAACTAAGAGCATTGAACAATAGGGTTTCAATTGACTGAATTGAGAGCATCCAAAATGACTCGTGTACCATGCTGTACATGTCCTTTAACCATGCCATTAAAGATGAATGCAAACCAAATAAACTCATGTGCCACGCCGTGCATATGATAAATCGTTTAACTATGCATTAAACATGTCAATCGTAACAAATTGACTCGTGTACCAAGCCGTACAACTTTAACCACGCTGTTAAAAGCAAATACAAATACAAATAAACCAACACATGTACCAATGTCGTCCATGAGTTCGACCATTAACCATTCCATTAACTAGTCAAATTAACCAATTTAAAGATAATATAAACCATATACAAAATCACACACTCGCAATATATGTTACATAAATCAAAATATCAAATTTCGTGATAAACGTGCGAGCTTCAACCCGACAACTCCCCTAAACAACTTCAGCAATTATTCATATATATATGTACACAGCACCCATAACAGACAGCCTAACAGCAACAGCAACAGAAACAGCGAAGCGAGGTGGCAACGGACAACAAACAGCCGAACAATTACACCGCGCCCTGTTATACCATGAAAACGGGTCTGGGCCACGCCCAAATAGAGAAGAGAAAGCCCACTCAATAAGCCCAACAAAGTTTCATCGAAAACCAATTGGCAATGAAAGTGTTGCCTTATAAAGTGTTCAATCTTCTCCTCACTCGTCCACGTGACCACGTGGGACCCTCACATGTGAGTAATACATACCCCATTCCATTGTATACGTTTGTATTTTGCACAAATATTAAGAAAAAACAAAATATCTAGGGTATCGTCACATTTTATACGTCTAGTTACCAAAATAACCCATAAATTTTGATATTTCAGTCATTTCTTGATTATGAATTGCCAGTATACAATTAAATAAAACGGTCGAAAATAAAATACGTATACAACTTAATGGAATGAAGTAAATATTCAACTATGAAGTTTATTAACACGTCCCGGGCACCACACATTGACTACGAACCGAAACAAAATAATGAATCAGTTTCATATAACTTACTAACAATCAAAGTCACACGGTAACCAAATTAAATCTAATACAGTAAATTAAAACCGAGTTGAGTTCGAGTCTAGTCTAGTTACCTTTATAAGGGAGGTCAGGCTCGAAGGTGGCTAGTTATGGTCACGATACGAGCCCGATACAAAATTTGATAGTCTAATTGGAAATATAAAAGTGTTGAGGGATAGTATAGAAGGAATTAACAAGAAAGTGAGTTTAGTGGCGTGAAAGTGAAGAGGGATAGTATAGAATTTGAGGGAGCAAATTAGACTGAAAATTGGATTTTAGGAGTCGTTTGGAATAAAAGTACTCCTTCCATTTCATTCATAAAGTCCCATAAAAGTTTAACACGGATTTTAAGACCGTAAAAAAAAGGTGAGGTTATAATGATATTTTTAAATAATATGTTAGTTGTGGCCTGTGGCTATGAAAAATTGTGAAAAAGTAGAGTTTTTAGTAATTTTCAATGAAAAAAATATATGAATTTAGAAATTGGGCTAAATGAGCGAAATTGTCAAAAAAGAAAAGTGGCGCTAAATGAATGAAATTGAGGGAATAATTATTAGAGGAATGATAGATGTTAAACATAAAGAAATGGGAGAGCCGGAGAGCCGAGAGGGAGGAATTACTCATGCATTACTTTAAGGTGGAGGTGGGTAATTATTCTCTCTCGTGGAGCAAATATTATACTTTTATTTTCATTTTCATCTCGTGTAATTGTAAAGGATGTATCCGAAATCAATAAATTTATTGTCTATCACAAATTATAATATAAATAGTGATCATACGAATAAATGTATTCAACAAAAATATTCGAAAATTATGCATATTTGGAATGACATTAAACTCATTTTACGAGATTTACTTGATTTTATACGTTTAGATTTTATGGATATTTTAACAATAGAGAGCGAGAATACTTTTATTTGATATTATCAACGAGTACTCCCTCTGTCCCTGTGAATTGTTAAAATTATCCCTTCAAGTTCACAAGTTTAAATTTAGTTAGACACTAAAAATTACTTAAAAAACATCTCATAAAAAATAGATATGATTTATTTTGAGAAGTATATTCGATAGTTGAGTTTGATTTATTTTGAAAAGTATACTCTAGATTATTCTTGTGAAAATTTTCTAAATATATCATCATATTTAAGTGATGTTTACATTGAGGTGGTGATTAAGATAATGAAACATGAAACGGGACAAAAAATTCAAACTGAACAAATAGTCCAATAATCAAGCGGGGTCAGAGTTAATTAAAATAAAAATAAAAGAACGATTAATTAAATTGTTGTCATGATTGATAAACTAATATGATACGGGGTATTCCTCTATACACCTTAACAATAAGAAGTTAAAAATAAATTGGATAAATATTTCTAACTTAAGGCTAGAAATATTGTACTAAAATAAATGACCTACTCTAGAATACAAGGTGTACTACAATTAGCGAGGTGCTGATAGTTTTTATCAAGTTCAATTTAGGGTAAAAATCGACTCAACGTGGACTTAGAATGCAACAAATAGTATCGGAGCAACTTCTGATCGTGTGATGAAATTGGGGGTTATCTCACCTAGTAGAGTGATTATAGGGACTCATACTGCCCGTAATTATCTGGCACAAAGTAGAAATTGAGTTTTTTTTTTTTTTTTTTTCTTTTTTCTTTAAAAAGAAAAAAACAAGGATAATTGCACTATCCATTGAATCTAAGACGTTTCTTTAATACATTTTTATTATCAAATACAAAACAACCAAAACTATTCCGTACCACTAACCATATAATTACACACGACTTATGTAATGTTATGTTGGCAAAAATTATAGAATACTCTTCTCTGCGATCGACGTACACATATGACAGTCTAATGGTGACTAAAAATATGTCACAATACATATTTCAACATAAATATTTACCTCAATCCGTCATACGCGTACAACGACGACATTCGATAAGCATGATTTGTCAAAGGAAAAGAGACTAGACTAGAGTATATCCACGGTGGGGAGCACATCAGCACACCAATCCCACCTTCAAAAAGCTTCTTGGTCATACTCTCTTCAACGTGCAACCTCCGACTCAAATTCAAGAAACTCTTCACTTCACCCCACCAACTCCTCAACTTTCTCATAATCACCCCCCAAAATATTTATTTTCTTGTGTTCATCAACTTTCATTATTTTCAAAATTAGTCCTCTCTTTCTCCAATCTCCGCCTTTGATCCCAATATAAAAAAAAAAAAAAAATATCTTCCTCCGCCGTCGTCCGCCGTCGCCGCCGCCGTGTGCTCCACCGTATACGACGGCCGCTTTCTCTCTCCTCGCCGACTCTCTCTACTGATCTGCGTTCTGTAAATCCTTCATCTTATTCCTTTGAATTTCGAGGGTTTTACTTTCGTTTCGTGTGATTCTGAGTTTATTTTCGCGGTTTTTGTAGTTGATGATTGTTTTTTACTTCGTTTTTATTGTTGATTGTTGCTTTTTTAGGTTTGATGAGTAAGTGTGTGATTATTGTATTGAATTTGATTGTTATTGCGAAAATCGGCGAGTTATGGAGTTTATTTGGAGGTGATTGTGATGAATTCGTTGAATTGAGTAGTTTGTGCTGTTGAGGAATGATTATTGTTGCGGTTTTTCGTGTTTAGTTTCGTGGCGTTGCTGTTTTGGAAGGTTTAGTGGTGGTTTAGCTAGAAAGTTCAGCATTGACTGAGCTCGGTTTCGTTTGTTACGTTGTCAGAAGACTTGATTAGATATCGAAAGGAGTGACTTCTGTTAAAAAATAGAATGAATTCGATCGAATTGACTCAGGAAAATGTGTGATTTCGACTAAGTGTGACTTTTATCCTCGAGCTCTGTGTTGGTTAGAAGACGTCTTTTGGAAACGTTTTAATGCTCAAATGTACGTTTGAGTAACATAGGACAGTAGTGTAGGTGAATTTCGGAGTAATCTGGTGATGTGTGAAGTGTACTCTATTAAGTGTAACAAGGTCTAGACGGGAGTAACAAAATCGAGTGTTCTATAAGCACTATCTTACAAATTTGGAAGTTTCGGTTTTATGCCTGAAATGTTGTAAATATGTCAACTCTAAATTTGGCTTGTTGGAAGGGATGATATGCTCAATATAGCTTATGCCTAAATGTGGACGTGTTTGAAAATTTAAACTAAGCACTCAGCTTAAACAAATGGTACCTTCCATTCACTCATTATACAACATATGGGTAACGACACAAATATAAAGGTGTCGGGGAAGGTATGGTGAGTGAGTGTTATTTTATGCAAATGTTCCAAATTTAATGAATGAAACGTAAATGGTAAATTTTGCAAATTCATAGTGCGAGAGGACTAGGGAGTATTACCTTTTTTTGTTTTTGTTTTTGGAAATTTAGTGGACGACCAATTCTTATTATGCTATATAAGTTGTTGGCCTTTAATTGCTTCATAGGGATATTCGTGATGCATCGCGTCGCTAGCGCGGGGAATGCATCTGGGTCAGGCCGCCCTCGCAGGGAGAAGCGGTTTACATATGTGCTGAACGCTTCCGATGACACAAAGGTATGGTTAATATTATAATTTGTTCACTCATAATTCGTTTGTGGTTTTCGCAATGTCCCTTCTGTTTTATTGTTTTGGGT
>JAUEKU010000008.1:1458037-1468825 GCA_032274805.1 Gypsophila paniculata
TTAAAAAAATAATTTTGATGGTTTTTTTTTTTTTTTTTTTTTTTATATTTTCGAGATTTTACAACTTTAACAAGTCGGAGCTCCGTTTTTGCTTCAAAATTTGAACGGAGGCCAAATTTAGGCTGTAATTTACAAAAAAAAATTTATAAGGCTGTAATTTAAAAAAAAGGTGTTTTATAGGGCTGTAATTGATAATTTTTCCTTAAAAAAACTCTGAAAAATTTGCATGTACTCATGTATAATTCGATTTTCCAAGTAGTTAGGTAGATAGTTAACTTTTTTTTTTCCCTTAGAAACAGTATTTCTCGAGAGACCTACGTATATTTCTAAATAAAAATCTTGTATTGAAAATCGCGTGAAAAAATAATGTAAATATGAAATCGTATGGAGTAACCGTCTCATATATACAGTTAATTAGGTTTTGTGATAATAAATCCCTATAACCCATGATCCATTAACTATATATAACAAACTCCTCCCTATACTTCCAAATTTCCACACATTTCATTTTCTTCCCTCAAAAAAAAAAAAATTCCTCTCAAATCAATCTTTCTCTCCTCAGATCCTACAACAATGGACCCTACAAAACCCGCCGCTGGTCGAGGCGGTGCCAGTGGCGGAGACAGGAAGAAAGCGGTCCGACAATCCGTCAAAGCCGGTCTCCAATTCCCCGTTGGCCGTGTCGCCCGTTACCTTAAGAAAGGCCGGTACGCTCAGCGTGTTGGCATTGGTGCACCTATCTACCTCGCTGCCGTCCTAGAATATCTCGCTGCTGAGGTAACGCCGATATGATACAAATGCTCATATGAAAACGTTAAATATATATATATCATTGTTTTTGTTCACGAAAATTCTCGTATAATATTTATTGTCTTATTATATATCATCATAACAATAATCATCGTACATTTGACCTAAATACAATGTGAACGTACGTGTTAGCAGTAACAACTAACAAGTATTATAATTCTTGTATAATACCATCCTATGTTATGCTTTAAAACTAAATAAATTTGACCTAAATTCCGAAATTGTTTAAAACGGCTAATTAATTGTTATCTCATTTCATATTCGAGTTAATAACTTCATTCATGTGAAACGATAATAAGATCAAATGAATTATATTTGACCTAGAAAATCATAATTTTATTTTTATTTTTTTGAAGAAAATCATAAGAAGTTTGTTACATAAACAAATCTTATTTATTTCATGTAGTAGGTGTGGTGTTTAATTAAGATTATTGTTTTATAAGTTTTAATCGTATTTAAACAAATTGTGAATGTAATTTTAACCTATAATTGTCTTAAAGCAATGATCTATGTATTTCATATGCGAGTTAGGGTTAGGGTTAATACTTTTTATTTACCCACAGTACGTATGTATGACTGTCTAACACAAAACTAACGGGACCCTAACCTTTTGATATCGAATACAAAGGTGTTGGAGCTAGCAGGGAACGCAGCAAGGGACAACAAGAAGAACAGGATAATACCAAGGCATGTATTGCTAGCAATACGAAACGACGACGAATTAGGGAAGTTGTTACAAGGAGTTACGATAGCACACGGTGGTGTATTGCCTCACATTAATCCTGTCTTGTTGCCTCATAATAAGAAGGATTCTCATTCTTCCAAATCTCCCAAGAAACTTGCTTGATTTGTTGTAAATTTAATGTTTCGGGTTTTTTTATACACAAATTCTTGAGTGACACGGTCTCACATAAGGAGATAGTGAGATTGTCTTGCAATGATTTAGGGTTCATTTTTTTTTTGAGTTTTTTTTGGGGATTTCTTTCAGTTTTGATTAGGGTTTCTATGAGTTGATGTAAATCTTATTTTTTAGATGAATTTTCAAGAATTAAAAATTATCTTCAAATTTTAGTCTTTTACTTCCTAATTTCGGAGTAACAAGTCAAAGAATAATGTAATATGCCATGTTATAAGTTTTCTTCTTTGAAATTATATTTGATCCGAAAATAAGTAATTCGGAGCATCATAATATTGTTTTTTATGTCGGTAAAAAATCAAATGTGGATGGAGAGAGTAATGTTTTGTTAATGATTCCTCCTTAATTTATGGATGAGAATTTTCTTGAGTTGATTTATTGTTGAATTGTTATATATCGAGACATTTAATTAAAATGATTCAAAATGCTAGAAAAAGCAGTGCTCAGATTAATTTCATATTATAGTGTCAGTTCAATTATGTTAAAAAATTTGTTAAATCGAAATATTTTTATATGAAAGGTCGTAAAAAAAAATAGTTTGTTTAATTGTTCAATATTTTTCGTATTATGTATTTGGTCAAATCAATAATCTCTAAAGTATTTTTGTATTTATTGTAACAAATTTTGAAAATTTTAACTTTGAAAAGTCAATTAAAAATCATAAGTTCATAATAAGGGGAGAGTAATAAAAATTTTAATTTTAGATAGTGTATAGCTTCTTGAAGCTATCAATAGTAGAACATAGTTAATTAACTCAACTTAGTTTAAGGGGATATAGGTTACATTAATATCTATCGTTGTTTTGGGAACAAGGTGCATGTCGAGAAAAAGGAACATACATCGGATGTATTACCTCAACTTAATGTTTTTCTGAGTTTTGCTATAAAGATTTTGAGCTACCTATAAACACTATATGTAAAACTCAGAAACTTTATAGGAATGCTCATAAACTTTAGTACAAAGCTCAGAAATTTAAATCATGATGTAATACATCGGATGTATAATCCTTGGTGCATGTCCGCGGTCGCCAATTTTTATTTTTGTTTTTTTTTTGTTTTTTTTTGTCGCGAGTGCTTTTCAAAACAATAATGACAAGCCAAGAAACATTACAACCACCTGGTTTATTAATAGGAGCATTGTTCGATTGTGTTCCATAAAAGAACATTGTTTCATTATGGTTTGAAAATTATGAGTATAAATTTTAGACTTCTCTAAGTCCATTCTATCTTGGTAATCTAATGGTAACAAGGAGTTCATTCTTCAAATTTTGAACTTACACCATGAGAATTCTCACACCATTTGATATATTAGAAAGAAAAGAGAATAAAATATCAGTAGCATTTTTAAAATAACTACAAGTAAAATATATAAAGCCATCAAGAACATTATGATCCAATACACTCCACTATGTACATCACATGAAAATTAAATTGACAATATCTCAATTATAATTGTAAGATAAGATATAACATACCGAATCTAATGATTTCATAAAAAAAATTAACTATCTCTAACAATTACAAGTACATTGTTTTTTTTTTCATTGTTAATTTGATTTGATGGGAATTAGCATTGCAAAATAATACGTTAAAAATCATACATGTCATCATAGACAGCGGCTTCGGCCACATCTTCCACCATCTCGCCCACCAATAACCCTCCTAACAACCCCGCCCCAAGGCCAGCCGCCGTCCCCATACCAAATTTATTTTTCTTCTTTTTAGGCGGTTGCATTGGTGGTTGCACAAATCCGGACGAGGGTTGTCCGGGGTATCCATATCCACCAGGATACCCATATCCATAACCCATTTGAGTATTTGGTGGGGGCGGTGGTTGTTGGGGTGGGTAACCATATCCATATCCAGGTCCATATCCTTGTTGAGGATAACCTGGAGGGGGACCACCATAATTATATGGTGTACTCCCTCCCACGTTTTGATGTGCACTTGGTCCAGGCATGCCTCCTGGATATGGATTAGGTCCGGGAGGATATGCCATGACGGGTTCATTGTCGTATTTTTGGTTAGGTGTTGAGTATGGATCATATGTTTTTGGTTCAAATGGTGGGCCGGTCTCACAACAGGCTCTCTGGTCTAGTGGCATGCCCACCTCATCGAGTTTTCGTTCAAATGTTTGGGTGAACTTTTCTCCAAATTTATACGAAAATTCGAGTTGACCTTTAAATCTTCCCGTGGATGTTTGGACTTGGTAGACGACGTGCTTTTCCTCACGTGAAATTTCATTAAAGTTGTCATCCGTGGCTCCAACGGCGTCATAGAGCTCCTTAAGAGGTACATAAACCCGACCTATTTCCTTATCCCCTAAGGTTCTATCCGACATTATTTGGAAAACTAACCCAAGCCTGTTCAATCGGGCAGCTGACTCGTCCACATTGAACCTCATAACGTGATTCCATTTTGGGTTGGTCCCACCGTCTTTGTGAACCGCGGTTCTTTGCATAGACCGCGGGTCACCTGAAACCGACCCAACTACATAGACATCCATAGTAGATATTACATTTACATGTTTTAAGTCCTTACCACATATCAATTTCACTTCAATTGGACGATACTCCATAATTTTCATATGCTATAGGAAATAACGTGACAATTTTATGTGCTTTGATATTTTTTACTTGACTATGAATATAGATGAGAGAGAAAATGAGAAATTATTGTTTGTAATACTAAATATTGCTTGGATTAGAGAAAAATGTGGAGATTTAAAGGGAAAAAATCTAGTGAATATTAAGAGGAATTTGCTTTAATAGTTGCAACAAATTTTGAGCCATTGTTGGTGGATTCTTATTTGTAAATGTAGCATATATGCCCATAAGGCCATAACAATTATGTTAAAGAATATTACAATAAAAAACAACTATTATTTCTAAGAAAAACAAATTATTCGCTATTGTTTATTACACCATTACTGTGAAATTTTTAAGAAGCGCAGCAAATTTTTTACAATACAAATTTATAACAAAATATTACGAGAATAGTGTTAATGCAAATGACATGACAAGCTAACTAGAAAAATCCTTGAACAAAATTGTGATAATAGTTTTCTCAAAAAAAAAAAATTATGATAATAGAAACAATGTGTTCACTAATAATTGTAATAATGATAACAATAATTACTACATACCTCCATACAATTTAATCACTTCATACACATAATAGTTATTTAAAATAAAAAATTACTTCATCTTAGTCATTAAATTCATTAAAAAAAGGGAAAATTTGTAATTATTCCTTTATAAGTACACTTTTTCTAAAATTACTCCCTTATATAATTTTTTTTGAAATTACTCCCTTTTAAAACACTTTTATCTAAAATTGCTCCCAAATTTCATTTTCGGTCAAACAAAAGTGAAATATTTCGGTCCATTTGAACATGTTTAAGAAGTTCTTAAATCAATGTACTCCTAAATCCCTAAGAAACATGTTCAAATGGGCTAAAATATTTTACTTTTATTTGATCGAAAATGAAGTTTGGGAGCAATTTTAGATCAAAAGTGTCGAGTAATTTTTAAAAAAAAATATATAAGAGAGTAATTTTAGAAAAAAGTGTATTTATAAGGAAGTAATTATAAATTTTCCCTTAAAAAAATTTTAAAAAGAAGCAATCAAATTATCAATCAATAAATTTTTCGTAAAAGATGAGTATGAGACTTGCACTTACTTAAATTATGCTTAGGCCCAATAAAAATTTATTGGACTCGGAAAAAATTTAATCTACATATATTAACCTAATCTATCCCAATAAAAAATTCGAGACTACACACTAAAAATTCAAATTGACCCAACCTAACAAAACACATCACAATATCCATATGAAATACTCCGCATAACTTAACATAAATACATCACAAACATATTTAAAGTTCAACTAAACCTGATCATATCCCAATCTAATCGAAGTGATACTAATCCGATCCATAAAACCGTAATCGATCCAAATAACCCGTTTACCCATCCCATTCTCCTCCTCCATCCTTCTTTAGAAAAAAAAAAAAAGAAAATCCCCAATTCAATTAATTTCTTCAAACCCTAATTCACTATTTCTCGATTTTTCTCATCTTCTTTACTTAATTCTTTAAATTCGCGATTATTTCTACTGTTTTTCTCTACTAATTTCCTCCAAAATTCACTCTCTAACCCTAATTTTCCACCGTTGATGATCGTTTCACTTTGTGCACACTTTTCGTAAGTATTTTCCATCTATTTTAGTTGTTACTGAGTTCTTTTTGTTCGTTCTTTTGTTGTTATGAGGAAATGAGATTGTAATTGATTGTCGATTTATTGTTTTGTGTAGGCAGTTTTCCAAGATTAATCAAATTGATAAATTATTGTTTCGTCGAATTCTTGAATTTTTGTAGTGTGTAAGTAGTGTAATGGAGCTTTATAGTGCCGGAATTTTGATTTTAGGGTTTCATACGTAGTGTGACTGAGTGATTGAGTGAATTAGTGTAGGAGTTGATTGATTGAGTATAGAAAGGTATGGAGAATTTGAGTGTCGTTAACGGGGACGATTTCGGTGCTATTCCTGATGATTGTGGATTTTACTGAGTTATATATGTTCGTTAATTTTGCTGTTATGAGGAAATGTGATTGTAATTGATTGTGAATTTATTGTTTCGTGTGTAGGTAGTTGTTTTTCGAAGCTTAATCGAATGACTGATTAATGTTCCTTCAAATTCTTTAATTTCTTTAATGTGTAAGTAGTGTAATGGAGCTTTTCAGTGCTGGAATTTTGATTTTAGGGTTTCATACGTAGTGCGATTGAGTGAGTGAATTAGTGTAGGAGTTGATTGATTGAGTATAGATAGGTATGGAGAATTTGAGTGTCGTTAACGGGGACTATTTTTTGTGGTATTCCTGATGATTTGCGATTTTACTGAGCTATTTTTGCTCGTTAAGTTTGCTGTTATGAGGAAGTGTGATTGGTATTTGATCGTGGATTTATTTTTTCTGTGTGTAGGTAGTTTTCGAAGCTTAATCAAATTGATTGATTATTTCGTTGAACTTTTGAATTGTTAATAGTGTTTAAGTAGTGTAATGGAGATTGATAGTGTGGAAATGTTGATTTTAGGGTTTCATACGTAGTGTTGTTGAGTGATTGAGTGAGTGAATTAGTATAGAAGTTGATTGATTGAGTATAGAGAGGTATGGAGAATTTGAATGTCGTAAACGGGGAGGAATTTGGTGGTATTCCTGATGATTTACGGTGTAAGAGGTCGGATGGTAAGCAATGGAGGTGTACGGCAATGTCAATGCCGGATAAGACCGTATGCGAGAAGCACTACATTCAGGCGAAAAAGAGGGCAGCTAACTCCGCGTTAAGAGCTAGTATTAGAAAGACGAAGAGGAAAACTGAGGGGGAAGGTTCAGGTTATTTGGAGAGTAGGAGTGATGAGCTTACGGAGATTGGTGTTATGGACGTTGACGATTCAGAGTTTAGTGGGAGGACGGGTATGGATAGGGTATTGAGGAATCAACTTGGTGGTTCCCCAGAGTCGTCCCCAATGTTGGACAATTTGTTGGAACGACAGTCGTTGGAAGAGTTGGATTCGGAGGACGATATGCAAACTGATTCTGATGATTTGGATGGGAGTCAGAGGTCTTTTAGGGCTTCTCCTCAGTATGCAGTGGCATCATCGAGGAACTTGTCACAGAAAAACAATGACAATGGTGGCGCAGCTACAAGTGATGAGGTAGTCAGTCTATTCTTCTGTAATTTTTATTTTTATTTTTATTTTTGTTGTTGTTGTTGTTGTTGCATGTAAAATGTTGAGTTTGATGGTAGTCAAATGAACGTAGTAATATGAATGACGTGTTCTGGACAGCAAAATTTCTTTGGAATCAGAGTAGGGGCACTGGGTATGAGGTTAATTTGCATGAATGGCCATAAGTAGTCAACCGCTTGTACTTGAGCCACTCGTTTATCTTCTCTATAATTGCTGTTATTACCCATCGTTCATTGGTAGTTCACTGCTAATTATTTGACATTGATTTCATCGTTTTTAATTTTACCCGTCTCTTTTGAAAAGTACTTAGGATCAGTCACCCTAATGGTAAATGGGCTTTGTTCTGTGTGTATAAATTTTTCTGAATATTTTTGTCTGGCATATGACCAACTAATGGCTCCTATTTCAAGCACATCTTTATTTCAGAGATGAAGTGACAAGTTAAGATGTCAAATTATGTGTTTGTTGATAGATTGAATGATCACGAGCACTGAAAATGGTTTGGGTGATCGACGAACTATCTCCATCATGGATTTTGTTCATGGAGTCCTTAAACCATTCACCAGTCGGCGTGATTATTAATAAGTTTAATTCTGTCTTTTAGGATCTTTCTGATGCGAGCACAGATTCTTCTAGTGATACCGGCGGACTAATTTGCCACCAGTGCCAAAGGAGTGACAAAGGCTCAGTTGTTTGGTGCCTTAAGTGTGAGAGGAGAGGGTACTGTGGTAGCTGCATCAGTACATGGTGAGATAAATTATTTTCTCTCTTTAGTTATCTTATTTTCAATGGTGCTCTCGTTTGACTTAGGTTTACCGGATTCGCTCGGGGACCCTACGAATTGCGAATCATTAAGAGCGAATTCTTTCTGATCGCTTACTGAAAATACACAGAACACATATTCTATTATGTCAAATCGCGAATTGTTGAAAACGTATTTATAACGAATCCTGTAACTATGGTTTGACTCGCCAATTTTTCATTCTCAGGTATTCAAACATCCCTCTAGAAGAGATCCAAAGAATTTGCCCTGCATGTCGCGGCCTTTGTAGTTGCAAGGTGTGCTCCAGAGTAGATAATTTGATAAAGGTAAAAGTGTGAATTAGAGGTTATATACGATATTGCTTTGTTACATACAGTAAGAATTAATTTAATTAAGATGTCTAATCTTTGTAATGTCCAAATACAACCTTGGTTGCCTTAGGGAAGAATAAAAGAGATACCTGCGCTGGACAAGTTGCGATACCTTTATAGCGTGCTAGCTTCGGTGCTCCCTATAGTTAAGCGTACTCATCAGCAACAGTGTGCTGAAATAGATTTGGAAAAAAAGCTCCGTGGTAAGCCGAAGATTTCATAAAGTTTTACTATTTGTTTTTATTTTCTCAGACGTCCTTGCTTGCTTAAGAATTCGTAACACACCGTGATCATGCATGAATCAGGTGTTGAGGTTGATCTTGAGAGGACAAAACTGAATGCGGACGAGCAAATGTGCTGGTACCTATGTTCTCTCTGATTCATTTGCATGGACACTTATGATGCTTATTTGCCATCACAAAACTAGCTTACAGTTGCTGCCTGAATGAACTTGTTAGTAAAGTCTATTGAAGCAAGATATTTTCCGTTTATTAGCTAAATTTTAGATTTATTAGATGTTATGTCTTTCAACTGAAAGGGTTCTGGGTCAGCGATTGCTGCAGAGTGCCTATTGTTGACTATCATCGACACTGTTCAAACTGCTCTTATGATCTCTGTCTTAACTGCTGTCAAGATCTACGGGTAACAACTCGGGCTGATATAGCAAATGGTGTGGGGGATAATCATATATCTGAGCGGGAACAGTCTGTAGATGCTCCAAATGGGCAAGAGCATTTGCCCACGCAAAGGCTTTTATTAAGTTCAAATTTTCCTGGCTGGAGAGCCAATAGTGATGGAGGTGTACCATGCCTACCGAGAGAGCATGGTGGGTGTGGTTCTCCCCACTTGACTCTTCAAAGAATTTTCAAGATGAATTGGGTTGCTAAACTGGTAAAAAATTTGGAAGAGATGGTTAGTGGTTGCAGGGTTGACGATTCCAGTTCTTCGTCGGAGTTTATATATGGGCTCCTTGAATGTGCGCATCGTGAGGAAAGTGGTGACAATTTCATATATTGTCCTTCTGCCCAAGAAATTAAAAGAGATGGGGTTGAGTACTTCCGAAAGCATTGGGCAAAAGGCAAGCCAGTCATTGTCAAGGAGATTTGCGATGATTCGTCAAACATGAGTTGGGACCCCATGGTGATATGGAGAGAAATATGTGAAATCACTGATGAGAGGATGAATGATGCTGACAAAATTGTGAAGGCTGTTAATTGTTTGGACTGGTCTGAGGTACGTTCTCCTGATTTCTGCTGCCATTAGTAGAGTAGTGGATAGAATGTATTGACAATTCACTAACTCAGCACCTCATTTTAATAGTATCTGCTTATCAATAATCGTACAAAGAGCGAATATTATTAACGTATTTGTATCGTCTGTACGACAACTATGCAACCTTGCATGTTTCATGTGTTTGGTGGTGTTCTGGGGGTAGGGATAGTTGATTGTTCTCGATGTTAGAATATCAAATTTTAACAGTGCTTGTGTCATATGATGTTAGGTTGATATAGAACTTGGCCAGTTCATGAAAGGATACTCAGAGGGGCGCCTGCATGAAAACGGTTGGCCTCAAATGTTGAAGCTGAAGGATTGGCCATCTCCAAGTGCTTCTGAAGAGTTCTTTTTGTACCAAAGGCCTGAATTTATTAGTAAAGTGCCTTTTCTTGAATTTATTCATTCGAAGTTCGGGCTTCTGAATGTCGCTGCAAAGTTGCCCCACTACTCCTTGCAAAATGATGTCGGGCCTAAAATTTCTATATCATATGGGCTGTCTGAGGAGTTGGAAAGAGGTGATTCAGTGACCAATCTCCATTTGAAAATGCGTGATATGGTGAGATTCTGTTATCCTTGTTTACGATTCTTTTCTAAGTTTCAGTTGGTGTCTTTCTCCTTAAGTGCACTGTATGCTTCTGCAAATGTCATTTGGGAACGGAATGTTCAAACCCTTAAGTGGCACCATGGCACTCATCTTTTCTGACTGCACAATTTTCCTCCTTATCTAACTGAAACTGCATTTTATAGAGTTTCGGTAATCCTCAGCGATTATGTACGTATCAATAATTGAAAATTTGTGAAACTCTCATGGTTTTACTCCATCTATATCCCTCGTCACTTTAACCTTGGTCTCTCAGTTTGTTCGTACACAGTTAACACTTGTACTACTAGGAATCAAACCCCTATA
>JAUEKU010000008.1:1508183-1519691 GCA_032274805.1 Gypsophila paniculata
GAAAAAAAACATGCAGCAATATATGTATGCTATGGAAAAATGTGTAATCAAGTATATAAAAAGCTTGAATGAATGAAATATGAATAAAACATATATTATTTATGTATATGTAGCTTATATATGTGATTTTGTTTGACTTATTTTTCGTGCTGTTGACCCTATTTCAACTCCCATAATGTGTGTTATTTAATGGGTCAAATAATTGACATCGATCCCTAGCATTACATATTGATTATATATAGATTGAAGCGGGTTTAATTCATATAGAATAGTGGACAGAACGACTCCTAAAGGAACATACATGCCATATATATATTTTTTGAACTATTCGAACATAAGAAGAAAATTATGACTGCATTGATTGATAGATCATAGTTCCAGTATCATATCACCTTCTCACATATTTAATGTGACTCGTACATAATTGAAGAAAAAGGTATTTAAGTGAACGTGTAAGTGAACGTTTTAGTTTTCATATATTAAGATATTTCTAATTGAGTTCGTAAATGTCAAATATTTCTCATTGTATATATACTTTGAGTTTGTATTGACTACAATATAGTCACCGAGACATCGCCTAATTTAAAGATATATACTTTGGATTTTGACTATAACAAAGTAAGGAGTTTGTTTTTTTTTTTTTTAACAAAATTACGTAAATTAAAATTTGACTTAGTATGTAGTTGTGTTTTTTCACTCTTTTATATATTGATCGAGGTACTTACTTATTACCATCAAAATGTAAAATTTTCAAATATTGTACTTCGTATAATTAAGGCAGAAATTAAACAATTAATGGTCACAAAAATGAAATTATTCAGATTGTTGACACAAATAAACTAAATTAGCTTAAATATTACGTTTGGTAATTATCGTTTTGTGTTAGTTTCCTTTGCAGTAGAATTTTCATAATTTGTCCCAAAAAACATTCATGCAACATACATTCGTAAATTACTCAATTATTAGGTCATATTTTGAACCGACCACGTACAATGGGGCCAAGTTCTAACGATATAAGCAAATTGCAAAATTAGATACACTACTACGTCTCAGCAAATAAAGAAGGATGTTTACATTGTGTACGACCATTTTAGTTTATACTCTAAAAATTATCAAATATACCTTCGTTATCACGATCTTCCAATTTAAAAATTTTAAGACAACTTCTCATAATTCATACTCCCTTAACTTCTCCAAAATTACACACGAATATTTGTATCAAACCGTCTAACACATATCCCACGAACCAAAATAGAGATCTAGCCTAACAAAATCAGCCAATTGAACAGCAATGATTTTGGATAACGAAACACGTACAGAAAAGTAAATGCATCTGATTCGTTGAAAGTACTATAGACACAAACAGCTGATTAATTAAATCATGTCAACATGCAGAACTACATACTAAATCATGTTTTATGCGACGAGTCGATCGTGCATTCTTCTTTATTCCCCAAAAACTGACTGGATGTTCAACTTAACTGACTTGTCATAATAATGTTGTAATGTCAAATTATCTACATACACGACAAATATTTGGATCTATTTTTTTTGAGCCGTCCATTTATAACAGGTTAATTTCGGGTGAGGTTGTATCATACTCCCTCCAATTCAATCCAATCTTTCCGTGGGACCCTTAGGCATTATTCATCGGTCTAAGAAATCTTCGATATATGTTACTGTAGGAATAAAAAGACGTAACAATTTAAAGAGTACTAACAAAACAGACGCAACAACACGCAGTAATTCGTAGTGTCGTGGTGAACCTCTGCCTTGAAAACTATTACGGTACGACCGTGGTGGCGATCAGCAAGCGACCGGTAGTTCCCCAAGGTTTACACTACAGCTAACAGACTTACCCACTACTCAAGGCTGGTAGCCTTGGAACGATTATGTACAACCGAACTTAGATAGATTTAGAGATGTGTATTAAGGAGGAATAAGAAGGGAGATATGAATTGTATATTTTGCAGCAAAAAGACTCGAGTATTTATAGCAGTAGGTTTTAATCACGCATTAAACACCCGTAATTACTCAGTCAATCGTGAAGTTAATGATAATCCCACGATTTCCGTTCAGAATCAAAAAGAGGCTGTGCCAGCCCGCCACAGGCGATTGCGAAATCCCGAATCCGGGCCGGGATCGGGCGGGCGCGCATGTGGTGTTTCAAACAACACACTAAGCTCTACAAAAAGCCTTCTCACTCGCAAGTAATAATTCCTAGAGTGCCCCCACTTATAAACAAAAGAAACCTCTAGTAATCTTCCTATGTGGGACAATTCACCAAACACACTTTTTGGGTTTTCTACTCCCTTATTTCCAACAACCGACTCGACTAGCATCGAACACACAAAAAATATCGAATTGACCCGATTAGAAAGTAATTCTATCTGAAATGACCAAATTAAAATTACATTAAATTCGTCTACACAACAAGTGAGAGTATTCAGAGTCACATCCTGCCATTGACGGGAGACGATCCAACTCGAACGATCCAGTTGACAGGTCCAAACTTGGGCCATAAATCAGTCAGATTTTGCAGTTCCCTTCTTGAAAATTCCGTAAAATAGAGCGACCAACCATTGCCAAAACAGAATAAACCGATTTGTTGTCTGTGGCTTGGGATCAGGTCTCCGTCCCAGTATTCCTTTGTACATCTCCTTTTGCTTCTGATAGATGGCCTTATCATGATCAGCAAGTAATCGTAGCTCCCTGACAATTGCTTTGTCGTCAGGTGCGTACTTGCGTGCTTTCAGAAGGTCTTCTCTTGCTGGATCTGTTTGGCCGAGCTCCGCTTTTGCTTTACCTCGTCGATATAGAGCTTTAACATTGTTTTCATCCTCGGCCAAGACCTACGAGCAAATCAACCAGCATTAGTATAGATAGAAAACTTTTTCTCAAAAGAGTGAATTTACAAGGGCAAAGTATCAAAGGGGCTGACAACATAACAGCATCGCAAGAACGTCTAAGAGCCCCAAACAAGTTAAATGCAATGTCAGCTGAGATAGATACTTACGGTGCTACAGTGCATGATGGCATCGTCGTATTGCTTGAGCTTTATGAAACACGCAGCCATGTTGAGATGACATGGATTTTTAACGGCCAATGCCATATCACGATACTTCCCGAAAAGCTGGAACATGAAGTCGTCTCCCATATATGCTATAGCCTAAAATAATTGAACCGGCAAATAATAGACTGAAACTTGGTATGAAAAAAAAATGAGAGTTAAAAATGTTGATAAAAGAGGAGAACGAAATTAACCATCTCATACTGTTGTATAGCCTCTGTCAGTTTCTCTTCCTTGAATAAAGCATTGCCATCCATCCTTCGACGATCTGCTGTACTGATTCGCTCCTCAACCGTCATTTCACTTCGTGCTTTACCCTACATCATCGCACAAGGGGACCCAATGATATAACCATTCATCTCTAGAAAAGCAATCTAACTATATAAAGCGCTAAAGCAATAATGGAAAAAAGGAAGAAGGTACGACACCTCTCGGGTTTCGTCAAAACCGATAAGCTCAACTTCATATATGATATCTGCCTTGGGTGGAACATTGGGAAAGGAGAAGCTTCCCTCTTCCCCATACCCTAACTCCCAGCCAACATGTAACAGAGCACACTCTCCGGATCTCATGAATGAAACTCCAATCGCTAAGCCCTCCATCTGTTTTTTCTCTGTAAATAAAGTAAGAATGACAGCACTGACAGCACATACAATCACTAATAATGCCTCGTAGGTGCACATCTTTTAACATTCAATTCACGTTTTCACGATTAAAGAGATGGTATAACCATCGTCTCAATATCTTGTAGAGCGTAATAGGAGTTGAAGATGAAAATTTACAGGGGCCCGACAGGGCCACAAACTTAACTGACCAGGAGATAGCTTGAATATCAACACATTCTAAGAGGCTACTCAAGAATAAATGTTGCCGACGTTCAACCAAACAAGTGGAAGATCACTTAATTTATCATATTTTACTAGCTTCCTTTGTACAAAGCCTCCCACAATGCGTTTATGTACACAAAATCACATGCAATGCAGAGCATGGAATCAACTCGATTATGGTCAGGGAGACAGCTAAAACCGAAAGTATAGGCTATCTTGTAACATCCTTCAGCTACTGGGAAATTTTTCTCTTTCCTACACTGACATTAGCTAGCAAATTTCGAGGGAGAGACTAGATCAGACCAGAAGTGATTGGAATCGGCATTACAGAGCAAAGCAGCACACTTTGCGTAAATCATTTATTAGATTAAAGAGATTCATTTGACAGAATGAAAAGTAGAGGTTTGAGCAATTCCAAAAGAGAAATACCTTTGCCTAAAACTAGCTCAACCGGACGCTGCTCCTGCCACGTGTCTTCAAACTTGTGTTGTGTGCTCTCGGTCCATGCCTTATAGTGTACTATCAGAAGGAAAAAAGAAGTCACCTAGACAATAAAAGTACGATGCAACAAAGTGGGTTGCAGCTTTTCAAAGCTCATTATATGAATGCGTTCATTCTCTCTAGGAATTGCAAGTTCTATGAACAAAGAGCAACTGTGAGGAACATTGCTCACCGAAGCATGTTGAATATTTCGAAGGTTTCTCTCCATGTCCTTCTTTGATAATTTGCTTGGTAACTTTCTCGCGGAGCACCTCAACTTCAGAGTCCACTTTTGGAGGGGAATCACTATCTTGAATCGGTTCTCCATGAACAAATGCAGCTTCTTCAGTTACCATATCACTTTCTCCACCTTCACCTACAGAAGATGTTGCTTAGCTACAAAAATATTGAATCTAAAAATATACATTATGCAACATCTCACACAGTTAATGAGAAACTTGACAAGAAATTGAGGCACGCTAGTGCACTATAGAATTAATGATTTGGAAAAAATATTAGTCGAAATAGATTCTTTTGTACCACATTTTCCCAAAAGCGAAACACGGCTCGGGATCTCCAGCAACGATGATATATTCACTTACAACTCACATTAAATTAAGCACTTCAATAATCTACAGAACCACATCAACCACCCAAATCGTACCCTTGAAGTCCAAGTGGTGACACAACCCAATTTTACCCACATAAGTTATGACAATTCCTTGTGTTTTTTTTTTCCATACAACTACCATTAGCCAATAGACTTGGCAAATGGGTCATTTAAGTCGGGTATGGGTCGGGTTTGTTCATATCAGATAATTTCTAGTAGGTCTGAATTCGGGTCAAATCAACTAATCAATTCAAGTCGAGTAATTTCAGGTATATTTCTGCCGTGTTCTTATCAAGTTATTTAGCAATAAGGGTTTGTTCAAGATCAACTATATATGGGTCAAAATGGTATTGATCCAAGTCGATTCGAGTTTTTTTGTCATATTCAGGTATGTCTGTTTGGGCAAGGACCACGCCAATTCGGATCAAGTTTTTCGAGAACAACCCTTGAACCTAACCAGGCAAGACTAGCGGGTAGATTCTCTTCATTGAAAATCCTCCAAATGGCAAAATTAAAGTACTCTCGAGCAAAAGCACAAGCAATAGACGACAAAAGCTTAAAGAAATAAAACTATTCCCTCCATTTCACCCAATTAGCTCTAATTAACGTCATCCTCCCCTGACAACAAAAATGGAGCTAATTAAATGAAACGGATCACCAACATCGTCCTTATCCTACAAAAAAATCCTCTTAAATCATCAAAAGAAGGCATGTATGCTACCAACCAAACTTGGTAGCTCAAAAAGTGGTGAGTTACTCACCAAGCAAATGACTTTGACTTTGACTTTTCTCAACATCCTCCATTTGAGTCAAGAAATTAAGCAATAATCTTCTACACTACCTGTACAACAAACAAACCCAAATCAATTTCATTCAAATAATACCCAATTTATTATTCAAGTTCTTTCCTTTTTGATATCTCAAACCCTAAATTTCTGCATTTCTTAAGTCCACACAGCAACTGTAGGAAATACGGAGTATTTACGCCCTTTGATTCGTCCATTTCTTTACGTTTTTATTGTTAGAGTGATCATGCTGAAATTCAATTTCAGTACTATTCCTACCCCCAATTGCATGTGTTCTCCTAAAAAACCGACCCAAAAAGGAACGTAAGGAAATGAATGAATCGAGGGGAATATAATCAAAATTGGGGAAGTACCCACTAAAAATTGAGATCAAATCAACACAATCAAAGATTAAAGTATGCAACTTTGAATGGAAAAACAAGTAAATTCAAGGATTTAACATACATAGAGGAACATAAAAAAGAACACTTACTGTACTCTACAGAGATGATTGAAAGATATATAAATAAACACAAAAATGTCAAATTCAACAACTAGAATCACAGAAATAAGAGATTGATTTTGAGGGAATTTTTTGAAAGTTTTTTAATTGAATTGAATTGAATTGATATTAGTAGGTGAATTTGTGTAGTTGTAGCTGTGATAATAGCAGAAAGTGGAAGAAATAAAATGGAACTTTGGTAGAATTGTGTACCGTTTGGACACCTAAGTTCACTTGCTACAATTGTAAAACCCCGTTTCTCATCGAAAATTAAACTGAATTGAAATACGAATAAATATATTGTTCGTGTTAAAAAGAGCTCAGTTGAATGAAATTGAGCTGAAATTGAATCTACCATCGTACTCAGTAGACGCTATTTTTTATTTTCTTTTATCAAACTGAATTTGATCTAAAAATGGGATATTTGAATCGGAACATTCTTGAACGTAGCCTCCACATTTGAATATTTCAGACATTGAATCAGAGTCAGATATATGCCCTATCAATTCTCAAAAAATAACACACCACTATCTTTTTTTCATCTATAATGCAACCATATTTTCATACTCCCAAGGAAAATCTGTGAAAAAAATGTTCTAATTTCAACTGAAGGAAACCTGTATTACAGTTACATATGACAAAGTTTGATCACATTACAAGAATGGCCAATCATCCATTCATACTTTCATGTCGAAGCCACCACATTCGAAACACAACTTCCAAGCTCGAGATATATGGTGGTGCTATAAGTCACAATCGACTTTGTAGTAATTGTAGGATTTCTCTAAGACTAACATGATCGAGGCTGAAACCAGTAACTATGACGATGTTTGATCGGCAGTGGCAGCAGCTAGCGGCTGCAGAGCTTTTAAAGGGTTCATGATGACACCGTCAATGAGGCCGTAGTCTTTGGCTTCTTTAGCACTCATAAAGAAATCACGGTCAGTGTCCTGATTGATCCTTTGCAGGCTCTGACCTGTGTGGTATGCCAGATACCCGTTGAGATTTGCCTTGTGGTGTAACATCTCATTTGCCTGCCAAAGGAAACAGCGGAAGCAATCAAATTAGAAGTAATAAAAAATCCGGAAATTGATTCTTCATTCCACATCATGAAGAAAGAAGTCATATCGACGCCTCTCTCCGTTGAAAGGTGTTGGTAGTGAGGAATGAGCCATTACCTGGATATCAATGTCAGTTTGACCACCCTGTGCACCACCAAGAGGCTGATGGATCATAATTCTAGAATTAGGCAAGCTATACCTTTTGCCTTTGGTGCCGGCACTAAGTAGAAAAGCTCCCATACTGCACAAGAATGTAAATTATACTCTATTTCAGAAAAGACACAGCTGACATAACTACATAGAAAAAATATAAAATTAATTGAAAAAGGGACATGAATATCAAGCACATGAGAGCACACCAGAGCTAAGGCTCCAAACGACGTGATTTTTAGATACCACGGATACTAACAATCTCAGATTCATTCCTATCAGACTTGTAACTGAGTTCACCTCAACATCATTAACTGCACCACTCCTAGCCTCCCACTACAACACACCACCACCACCACTGCCACACCACACCCATCACCGCTGTCCGCATCACACCCGTCGTAAATCTTGGCCTTGCCAATTATTATCTTCACTATGAGACAGGTTTTCCACCAGGTAAGGTTGGTTGCTCAAATGAAGTTGGATTATGGTGGTGTTTTTGTTTTGTCACTTCATAAATTATGCTTGAACTGTGAAGAGGCTGCCATGGTGTCGATTCTGTAGTGCGTAGCTGGTTGGTGGGATGGTCATAGACTTGTAGGCAGAAGTTCTTGTGATGGTGGCTATGGTAGTTAGGTGGAAGCAAGGATGGTACTATTATAGTGTTGAGTTGGAGGTGGTTTAGTGTTGTGGGGAGGACTGGAGGAGTAATGGTGGTTTTTGTGGTGTGAGACATGACCAATCAGTTTTGGAGCAGGTGGTGAGACAAGGTGGAAATAAACACTATCGAAAAAACAAACAGAAGAACTAAAGAATATCATGATCACCTTGCCGCAAGTCCAACACATACAGTTGAAACATCAGGCCGAATGTGCCTCATCGTGTCGAATATTGCCATACCTAGAATTACATTGAAAATAATCAACTAAGATGCAATAGGAGCAAAAGTACGTACTGGTAATTGTCAAAACAATGACATTCGAAAAACAGAATTACCAGCTGTAACAGATCCTCCAGGGGAATTCACATACATAACGATGTCCTGTTCATGCAAACGAACCATTTTAGATAATCAATAACCAGATAAGGCTTTTCGCCTTGCACAACCAACTCTATGTTTTTAAGTGAGCAATGTGAAAATTAGCAAACAAAACTGATAATTGACATAGGAACACACTCTTAGGCGAACGGGATCTGTGTCTGTCAATAAAGGGCTTGACCAGCAGCAAAGATCATCAAATCTCAGCATACAATTCCACAGTTCTTAAGAAATAGAAGTACACAATGATTGCTAAAAGGCATATCAGTGATTACCACAGTTGCAGTATACATCAGAAATGTAGGCCTCCCACTCAATTCAGATGTAGGTGATGTTACTAATAATGAAAAGGCATGCTTTTTAGACTAAAACGATGTCAAAAAAAAGATGATGTGGCTAATCGGCTATACAAGAATAATTATCACCACCATACATAGTTTGTACAGAATAGAAAACATGAACAATTAGCCTTGAAAAATATACAATGTGAGATATTATTCGTGAATTATATAATCAGCAACATTAGCACATTCATACCTCACGAACATTGTTAGTTAGCAACAAAGGACGAACAAACCTTGGTAGGATCAACGGCATCAAGGTAGAGAAGCTGTGCCACAATTATGTTAGCCATATCATCATCAACCGCTCCACCACATCGAATTATTCTCTATTGTTCATCACCAAAATTCATTTCATTAACACATGCAATAGAACTAGTGACTCCAACCACAATGCTGAAAACCAAATCAAAACGCTTACATATTGAAATAACTGAGTAATGACACTCTGAAACCTCTCCGCCACCATTGGAGGAGGTCCTTGTCCTTGCGCATAGGCTGGAAAGTACGGCGATGATGGAACTACCAAATCCTCTCTGATTAATCAATTCAA
Organism: Gypsophila paniculata; assembly: GCA_032274805.1. Lineage (NCBI taxonomy): Eukaryota > Viridiplantae > Streptophyta > Magnoliopsida > Caryophyllales > Caryophyllaceae > Gypsophila > Gypsophila paniculata. Next base: position 1,517,602 of record JAUEKU010000008.1, read on the forward strand.
TTATCATATCAATTACGCAAACATACAGGTGAACTAGACACTAAAAAGGTTCTAAATTACTCCGTAATCACAATTACGAAACCATAACAACAAAATAATACTCCAAATCCTCTCTCAATAGTAATATTCAACCAAACTTAAACAACTTAAAACTGAATGATTGTAAAGAAAAAACACTACACAATCGACCAAAAGCTCAACCGTTTCATATCCATGAGGTGTACCAAATCCTCTCTCAATATCAAATCAATTCAAACATCGATTGCACAAACTTAGAGCTGAACTATACACCAAAAAAGCTCCAAATTACTCCTCAATCACACATAAGCAACCACAACAACAAAAATCATAATCTTCAACCATAAGTAAACAAAAATAAAACCGAAAAATCGAATAAAAAAAGCTCGAGTCGTTCTCAATTCAATTCGAACATCAATCGCACAAACTTAAAGCCGAACTACGTACTAAGAAGTTACTAATTACTCCTCAATCACACCTATGCAACCACAGCAACAAAAATCAATAGTCTTCAACCAAAAGTAAACAACCTAAAACGGAATAATCGACAAATAAAAACTCAACAAGGTGTACCAAAACCTCTTTCAACAATCGATCCTATTCAAACATCAATCGCACAAACTTAGAGCTAAACTAAACACTAAAAAAAGCTCCAAATTACTCCTCAATCACCACATATTCATCAACAGCCTCAAAATCTTAATCTTCAATCGAAATTAAGCTATATCCTAACTAAATAATTGAATTCAATCTCGCGGTGTACCAAAGCCTCACTAAATTATCAAAATTAATTCAATGTAAACTTGAATTACACAACATTAGAGCTAAAATACACACAAAAAGTTCAAAATCACTCCTCAATCACACATATTCATCGTCAACAACAACAACAAAAAGCATAATCTCCAATCAAAATCAAACTAAATTAACTAAATTAAACACAATTAACTAAATCAAACTAAACAATGCAAAGGTAAGTATACCTAAGACCAGAATCCTTGACGTTAAGCACTACGAGGGACACCGAAACAACAACAACAACAACAACAACAACAACGAAAAACATAATTTTCAATCAAAACTAAACTAAAATCAAAATAAATATTCGAATTCGTTTAAAGTAGGTCTGCGAAATCCTTTATAAATACTCAAATTACTTCAATTAAAACCTCAATTACACAAAATTAGAGCTAAAATTGACACAAGAAAAATTACAAAATTACACCTCAATCACACATATTCATCATCAACAACAACAACAGAATCATAATCTTCAATCAAAATTAAACTGAATAAGCTAAATTAAACACAATTAACTAAATTAAACACAATTAACAAAAATTAAACTAGATAATCCAAAGGTAAGTAAGTATACCTAATAGACCAGAATCCTTGACGTTCAGCACTACGAGGCGCACCAAATCCATCGGAATACACCGCCTTCACTCTCGAACACCGCAGACGATTCCTCTTCTCGTCGACGCTCTTCGATCGCAAAACCCTAGAAATAGACTTACGAACAATCAAACAAACAAATAACCGGAACGAAAAGAAACACGATGTAGTAAAAGAGAGAGAGAGAGGGGGTGTGTGTACCTAGGAGAGAGAGATTTGGAAGGAAGAGAGAGAAAGTGAGATTTATTAGAAGAAGATGAAGATGAAGATGATGAAGAGTGAAGAGAGAGGTGGTCAACAATGGCGGTGGTTAAAGTGGTAGCCACACATGTGTTAGCCATTCTTCTGTTCTTCTACTTGGGAGTTTTTCTTGTGTGTTTGTGTTGAGGGAGATATAGAGGGAAATTATTAGATTATACTACCGTGCTAATACAACTTGAATAAGTCTTAAAAAAAGACCGTCTAACATGATAGACGAGTTCCTGATGCATAAAATATGATCACATTTTGATTGATCGTGACCATATTTGAGTATAATGTGACCATTATTAAGATTTATAAAGCTGGCCACAGTTTAGTTAATAATGATCACAATAAGTCGGGCTTGCTTGGATTGAGGGTAATTATTACCCGGGTAATAAAAGTCAACACAAGAGAAAAATGGAGGAAAGGGAGCT
>JAUEKU010000008.1:1519791-1532000 GCA_032274805.1 Gypsophila paniculata
GTCTTACAAAGGATTAATTAAGAAGATTGAAAGATTACACCAAGTTTATGGAGAGATTAGCTCTCCATTAAGACTAAAAACAAAGTTTAAATCTAATGAGAGTTTTTGTAAAGTGATTTCAAGGATAGAATGATAGATCTCTCCAAAACCTTACTAAAGCCTCTATTTATATGAGAATGAATAATGGGCCTCCAAAACTAGAAAGGTGAATTTCAAAATAAGACTTTTGTTGACTTCTTTTATCTTGTGCTCTCTTTTGCACACTATTCTTCGGGTTCATGGCATGACTTTGACTTAACACCTTGGACTCTTAGAATTTGAGCACAAAAACTAATTCTTCGTTTCTCGGAATGGATTTCGGCATTTTACAAATTAAAATTACAAAATCGCTCCAAAACTCCTTCGAACTCACCTAAATAGTCCTAATTAACATCTACAAAATATGTCTCATCAACGAACAATTCTAACTAGAACTAAATGAAAGGGTAAAACATCATATTTAGTAAGACCAAAATCATGACCATCCAATTTAATTGATAGCAAGCTTAAATGCTAGTACTTCCATATATATATATTACTAGAGAACAATAATGAGCAGCATTATATTGTCAAAAGACCTTTTATAAAATTTGGAAAGAAACAAAAATGAAATAAAAAAGAGGATCACTTAATTTGTGACTTGGATGTATATCTCCTAACTAACTTTAGGGTGCAATTTTATGTCAACTAACGTTAACGTATTACATTCATTTTGGACACATCATTATGGCGTGATGAAATTAATACAATCAAGGATGTCTAACAGGACGGTCAACACAGGCAATCGAAACCACACCTCCATTTTCAAGTGGCTTCAAAAAGTAAGTCTACAATGAGAATTAAGTTCAACGGCTCATAATATGAATGGGGCTTCATTTTAAAAGATTGCACAAGGTCTTCAAATTTTTTAAATGACTTTGAATACTACTTCGTATATGTGTAATAGGGAGTTAAAACCTCATTGATTCTTGATAACGTAAAGAAACCCTAATAAGCTCAATACAAAATTGTACCTAGTATTATTTTATGGGATTATTGTATATATGTATATGACCCAATATTATTTATGATTAAAGCGTGATCATTAATTCATGCATGTGCCATTCTCGAGCCTGTTACTGGAAGGATAGGCATAGTTTTTCGAAGCTCGGCTTAGCCCTCTAGGGTCGGGCCAGGCCAAGTCGAGTTTTCCGACATGCCTTTGTTATTTTTTTGTTTTTTCTTTTCACAACCAACGGGCCGAACCCATGTCGAGTTGTACATATATTGTAAAGAATTTGAAATATTTTTTCTGGTCATGAGTAGTGTAAAAAATGCAAATGTACAATTCAAACTTAAATAGATGAAATGCATAATTTATCGTAATACGATGGTCTGTTAAGCTGCAAACATGATCACCTACATGAGTTTTGAGTATATTTCAAACCTATAATTATATAGTATATTTTAGTTAAGTAGTACTAAAATTTTACAATCCTAAAATATAATCTCGATTCAAACAACATGACATTTAATGCAAACACTGAAATACAAGAATATTATGAATGATTATTTATTTGAACCTCATATGACATATACGAGTACATCTCAAGAGTCAATTTTGAATACGTACGTACATGTGAAGGGTACCCCATAAGAAAAATATTCCTTACCTTTAATGTACACATAAATTATAGAGTACATTCATGCACCCATCATTCAATAACAACAATAATTTTAGTCAGAAAAATATGAAAAAGACTTCAAATAATCAAATAAAATATTGAATCAATTTCATCATCATTTATTTGGTTGATTTTTATTTTTGTATGTCTTGTGGTATGCTTGTTAGGATGCACCTAGCGAATATTATTTATAGCCCTAATCATATCTAAGAAGACGACAATAATATTCTTATATTAATATACTTCGTATGTATACATCTTTTTCTATTCTAATTTTGTTTGTAAACTCTCTTTATCTCGTTTTATATATATATATATCTCCCTTTGTTAATTATACATCTCGAAATAATTCACATGTCCATGTTTTGTGAAATAATTATAACGATAATAGTATTATAACTATATCAGGGATAAACTATGCCACTGCTAAGCACGAGTCATTACACAATTAAGAACACGGTCCAACCAAAATCTTTTGTTTGAAAGATTTTATAACATAAATGATTATTTATAAGGATAATTTGGGATCATTTTTTTGTTATCTAATCATCTTAGAAAAGAACAAAAGTTGTACGTGGGGACTAATGGTTGCAAAGTCTGATTATAATGTCTCCTAAAACAATGTGATTGAATTTGCAAATATATCATATTTATGTGGGTGAACATCTTATCAAACAAAAGCAAACTTTCTTTAATTTTGTTCCACTTTTTATTGAGGCTATTATTTGGAGAGTTTGAGACGAGTAGTCCACTTTGTCGTGGTTGACTTGACGCTTAATAGACTTGGTCACGGGTCGGGTTTGCTTGAGCGGGGTTAGCCTGGTGTAGGATCGGGCCTTGTTAGTTCGAGCCTAAACTTGATTTTTTAGGAGGCGGTTTTAAATTAAGATGGCGAGCCTATATGTTTTCTGTGATCATAAGTAACTTCAATTATTTCATTTGAGTATTTCACATAGTTTTTTCGAGACCGATAATTCAGACTATGCTTTTTGTAAGGCACTGTTTTTATTAGAGTGAAATTGTCTGAATTGAAATGAAACTAATGAATAAAATTGTAAGAAAAACTGAACTGAATAAAACTAGAGTCGGCAAAAAAAATTTCCAACTTTGAACTATCAAAAAAAGATGACCCCCAAATTATATGACAATTCAAGATAATAGATACACTTTCATATGAGCCAAGCATTATTAAAAGTATTTTAATAATTCATAGAAATTTCACTATCAAATGTATAATAACAACTCAACCAAGCAAAGTTCATAAAATTCCATAAATCCAATCTAATACTCCATTCTTAAATATGACATTCCTAAGTTGCATATATTTCCATGACACAAAAGACCAAAGTGGTATCTATCTTGGAATTAGGTCCTCTTCTTTAGAATTTATTAGAACTAACTGTAATGAACTGACAGTATATTTGATCTGTAGAGTATTGAATTAAATTGAAATATGAACGAAATTGTTCGAAAGAGTTAAACTGAATTTATTTGAACCGAATTAAAATTAAGACCAAAAAACAAAGCCTTAGAGACAAGAGAAGAGACAAAAAAGGAAACAAAAGAAAAAACAAAACACGAAAATTTAAGAGAAATTGAGTTGTCAACTTATTTTTTTTCATGATCAAATTTCCACGGTCGACAACAATAACTATTATCTTTGTGTCACGAAATTTTTAACCTTATAATTAAGGAATGAGGTGAACGACCACCACATAAGACCGACTTGATTGAGCAGTCAATTCTATAATTGCATTATTAATGGGACAAAATGGTGAGACAAAGAGAGCAACACAATAATCCATGCATAACAAAATAAGTAAAAAGAGAGTCCCACAATCACTTGGTACCTTCAATGATTGAGTTGTTTGGTGTGAAATGAGTCGTGTTCATCATCTTTTTAATGACCCTTCTCCATCTGCACAAACACTAACGTAATCAACTGTTCTATCATCTTCTCCACATTATTATTATTATTATTATTATTATTATTTCTTCATTCAATTTATATGGTCCTCATTTCACGTATGTGTTTAATCGATATCGAATTTGACTAATGGTTTTTGCATAGTAATTAGTATACGAGTTGTTACTGTATAAAAGTATATAAAGCGAGAAACTGAAAATAGTTGTTTTGATGAATGAAACGTGACAACTTTTATATTACTCGAGGAATGTCTTTATGATACTGACTGATATTGAATCAAAGATAACGAGTACCATCGTTAACTACTTCGCTAAGAAGCTAATTACAACGATACAAAAAGGAAAGTAAAATCACTAGGGTATGAACTTGGATGTTTCATTTCGAAAAGCAATTTCAGCCCGTATCAAGGGACATAAAAAAAAATCAAATGTGTGCTACAAATTTTAGATTTCAATGAAATGGATGCAATTTGCATCAACGTGTATAAATGAACAATATAAGGTGCATAAATCATTGATTTTGCTAGAACAAAACAATTGTGATGATTACTTCCCTACTTTGGTAGTCGGCACGAGTGAAAGAAAGACTAGAGTTTCACGGGCACTCGTAGTCCATCATAGCTCAACTCCACATCGAGTCCCTCAGCATCCTTCAACTTCAATAGGTATACGCTAACTTCTTCGTGATCCATAAGATGCATCATACCTTCATATTGGAGTCGATTGATAAGAAAAAAGGAAAAACGAGTAAACGACGCAGTTCATCTCATGCCTGAGGTAAGAGTGTAAGACGAACCTGTGAAGAGAGTCTTCTTAGGTTGGATTTTCCGTACTTCATCTAAAGCCTGAGGTAAGTCAACGGCTCATTAATGAGTTATCAGCCAGTTAGATAAATAATGACGGAATAAGAAGAGGAAATAAATGAGCATACCCTTGGAAGCCCAAAATGGGTTGAGGAAGATCGATCTGGTCTCAATGCATCCTGGAAGAATTTCACAAAACTTACTAAGATTTCCGAGGTGAGAATGACACAAAATTAGAAATAGAGTTAAACACACAATCTGAGAAGAAAAAGAAGAGGGAAGAACCAGAATTAGTAGATCGCAGTTCTTCAAAAGTGGATAAGTTTCGTCTGGGATATCACTCACGTCACTGAGAGCAAAAAAAATTTTAATTGATGAGCAGTTGAGCACACACGAAAATATTGCAAAGGTACAGTACATCCTTACAAAGCGGGATTTTAGGTGGAATACCTTATGTAACAAACGTTGCCAAACCGAAAACCAAGTGAACGGTAGCCTCGACCATGCCATACAGGCAAAGGAGTAATCTGAGAACCATTGGAGAAAATAAACAAAGTTATTACCAAGAAATATGGTACTCCTTCAAGTTAGAAGTCGAGTTATCGACGATTCTGTTATGAATCTACTGTTTACGTATCCGATAATAGAGTTTTTCTTGAAAAGATGATACTATTTCACACCCATGAGATCACGGTAAGTTGGGAAGAAATAAGAGTAAAAGTATCTTGAAGAGCTTGTATATGAAGTGCTGGTAATGCTTTACAAACCTTTAAATCATGAACGAAAAAAGGTTCTTCACTAATGATTTTGAACTGCAAATCGGATACAGCAGCACCCGGTGTAACTACACTAGTGTCGACCAAATAATAATGGGTCTTCTTCATTACCTAAAATTATTAACAGCGGCTATCAGAATCACCCAAACAAGAAGAAAAAGAGAAGCTGTGAATCTGTGATCGATAATTGGTTTAATATAGACCTCGAAATCACGCTCTGCAACATATATTGGTATGGAGGGCTGAACATTATTCGTCCAGTCTCGAAGATCGTCAAGACCTACAGAGCAGCCATATACAGAAGGATAAGCTAAGTGAACATAAAGTGCAATGAGACGGGCGGAAGCTAATGAAAGTCGAATATCAAGAGTTATACTGTTATAGACCTCCAATAGCATCAGCATGAGAATGAGTAATAATAACCGCATCAAGTGTTCTTATCCTGGCAGAAATGCAACTAGTCATGGAAAGGCAAGAAGAAAATGGCAGACACATGAATTGGAAAGATGGGTTAAGAGCTCTTTCATGCAACGAATGGTCAAGAACATATTTAGCGATGGCGACTTCATTAACCAGATCTAGCAGAGTAAGCAACACTTAGCAAAGGAGTTTATATTTTCCTACTAACAATTCTGAAGATGATATAGTTATCCACTTATTTGTTCTTTAATGTCAAGGAACCATCTCAACCAAAAGCTTAAGCCAATGGTTGGAGTTCCAAGATCGGTTTTATACACTCCAACACGCCCCCTCACACGAATGCCCTTTGGGCTTGAAGTGTGGATGCAACTATAAGCCTCCTCGACCTCTGGTCAAATGGCTCTAATACCATATTAAGGAACCATCTCAACCAAAAGCTCAAGCTGATAGTTGGAGTCCCAAGATCGATTTTATACACTCTTAACATTAATCCAAAACTGCACCAAATTGTAAGCCAAAATTCTCTTTAACCTATGAACCACCCATCACATCTATATGCTAAGTGAAAGACATGTTCGATTATACTACATGTATAAGCATATATTCCATATATATTGAATCAAAACGCTGCGCAAAGTCAAGAACAGCAACTATAGAGGCTAGGCTTTTCTTAAAAACTCAGTAATTCCTACAGAATACTTTGTAACACAAAATGATAGCATCGTTTTTTTTTTGTCTAAAGAAGTGCGCATTAAGTCGCAGATAAGAATTGAACCCCCAACCTGAAGATTGAAGTAAGGGAGTTCTTACCACTAGAACTAAACCTCAAGTCTAATAAAATTCTATCTGTGGGAGAGATGCTTTCACAAGATTTTTTTAATAAATTGGGAAGGGGCACTCTTTCTTCTTACCAGCATTGATCAATGTAAATGTAGATAACTTACCCGTAAGTGGGAAACCAACGTAGAGCACTGTGGTAGAAAAACCTGCAGAATATTGAAGCACCTTCAATGAGTATTACAGATATAAGATCATAAGTGAATGTTAAGGTCATGAAGGAAAAAGGAAAAGAATGACAGCAAATAATTGGATACAAAAAAAAGTGATTTCTGAGTGCTTATAAAACTTCGAATTAAAGAGCGACAAACACCACCTACTAAGCCATCTGATCATGACGTACGTGCAAGAGATAAGCAGTCATACTGGATGATTTTGTGGCTATTGTACTCTAAAAAAAAGTTTAATCTTTGTTTCATGAACGCTTATTAAGAATAGTGGGACTACAGGACGTCTATTTAAGTGCAATGATACATGAAATCAAGGTACCTAGTCATGAAATCGAGGTAAGTAAAAGAATAAATGCTGAAAGTTTGACAAAAATCAAGAAAACGTCATTTGTTCTGCATTAAACTTACTTTCCAGCATCTATTAGAATGTTGCGCATCCCCGAGGATTCAGGATAGCGAACCAAGAGGCTCGTGTTGAGTCTCTTGTTCTTGCTACCTGTCTGGGTGGCCTTCTTGCACACCTGGAAACATGTCACACTTCATCATTTTTCATATAATGATAGTATGTACGGATAAAATATGTCATCAAAGTATACGAAAAACAAGCTGTTCATACTGGACAATCTTTGACAGGATCAGTCAGGCAGCTCACGCGTGGAATGCCCTCGCTTGTTCCAGTTCCCACAAATATGATTTCAGACTTTTCTACGGCGGGTGTCACATTACTCTTGCTAGTAGGTTCTGCAGTGCCATAAAACACTTACTCAAGTGAGATCCTTAGTACTCCGTACACTTTACTTTACATATGCCTTCGGTTTAGTCTTATTGCAAGCAACATCTTCACAGAATAATAATTCTGATACTTAAAAAAAACAACATTAGCGAGCCTAACATTTTCTTCGTCTAGCGGTCTACGCTCATTCCACACATACATGAATCAGACGTCTAACCACCAATCCCGGTTGCCCACTCCTAGGAGCACCCTAGCTAATCGGTTGCTCCCATTAGAATGTCCGTTCTCTACTTCTAGGCTAAAATGTTATCATGGGGCGGTTATCCACAAGCTTTCCTGGTATTTAAAACCGAAGCTGATCACGGCTGCACAACCCATTTGCCGTGACCTGTTTAGGACGCTAAATAACCATATACCGACAACATATTTTCAAAAAACAATATATGCTCATCTCGCTAATCCCTCCCATCCTCGCTAGCCCGCTTATCTGTGCGCCATATATCAATGCTAGACCTAACTCGTCCCCGACCCAAGCCCACATTTATCAGACCTCTATTTACCTTAACCCACATCACCTAAGACACCCTTCATACCCTACCCTAATGGTTGAGGCATAAATCACGTCGACAATTGGTCGCAGGTTCGAATCTTCTTACACTTACACAAAAAAGCAAAGTCACTCACATCTTTTCAATCCCAATTCCCAAGAATGTGCACAACAATGTCATACACCGGAGTAAAAGTTATCACTTTAATGCTTATTGGGATCAGTTTAATGCATATTATGACCATTTTTAAACCACACTACACATCGTACGACGGTTTCATTCGAACATTTGTGTATATACTTTGACACCACACTACATAAATAAATAAGACCGTAATACAGTATACAACCTGTCTTATATATATAACTTTTGAATCCCATTTATAAAACGGTTGTACACCGTACAACGGTCTTATTAACAATACCAACTACAAGTCTACAACTAATCAAACAGATGAAAATTACAAATAAATACAAATACAAAAATAACACCAAAATCAATCAATGAAATTAAAACGATCAAACTTAATTAAAACTCACCAGAATGAATTGAAGCATGAAATTTTCGATTTAAATTAGAAAAAAATAACCCATTTTTGGAAATTGAAAGTGGAAACCTAGATGATGAATAAAGTTTGAATCTTTGATCTGTAAATTTAGTTATACAATAATAATATGGAATTGGGCGAATTGTGCCCAGAAAATTTACCATTTTTTTTGAGGGATTTTTAATTATTTGGGGATTAATTTTTTAGGGTTAATTGAATTGGGTATGAACGAAATTATTACAAAAACAATTTGGGAGGGAAATTAGGTTAATTTTTTTTTTTTTGGTTTGAAGTAAGAGAAATGTATTGTACTCCCTGTCTCCCTCCCTTCAATTCCAAACACCCTATTTACAAAGCTAAAGATTTAGGAGTAACTCTTATAGTAGACCGTCTAACACTTGCAAAGTGTTAGACCAACCCGTTTATCAATAAATATTGTAATAAATAGTAATATATATTTAATGTGGGTATGTAATTAATAAGAAGTGCATGTCTGACATAACTTTGACTACACAATAAATTTTTTTAATCAATTCCAACGCATAATCTTCGAATCCCACGCTCTTTGAAAACACCCAACTACATTATTGCAGACCTTTCTTCTTTCTCTCATTCTATTCATTTCCCACCATTTTTTCAATTTTTTCACTACATTAGTGTATTCATCCTCTCATTCTCTCACTACCATTGTCAAAATCGTCCAATTTATGGTACTACTCCGTACTTCCGTAGTAGCTTGTTTCAGATTTTATTTCCTTTCTTTGTCACTCTATTCTTCCCATTAATTGATCTAATTGTAGCGTTTTTTAATTTTTTTAAATAATATACAAAAATCGTTTTACAATGGTTCAGAAGCGAGCAGTAGAAGCGAGCAGTGAGTAAAATGAAGAGGCAAAGAGAGCAAATCGCCGAAGAAATCGTCAAAGGTAATATATCGTCAAAGTATGTTTTTGTTTTTGTCCTCGATTTTGAATCTAATGTGTACAATATTTTCCAATAAACCTTGATTTTGATGTGTTTTGTTTCTAGATGCCGCCAATTACACTTTATTGTTCATAGTTACTCAAAGTGAAATTATGGTCACAAATGATTTAAATTGTGCCACTGTAAAAATAAATGTTGCGGTGATTCTGATGTGTACTGTGTTGTTGTTAGATGTTGAATGTTTTTAATTTATTATTTATAGTCATTGAATGCAAAATTATGGTCACCATTGATTTAAATTGTGACACTGTAAGAAAATGTTGCAGTGACCTTCCATTCGTTTATTTATAGCCACGAAAAACCAAATTATGGTCACACTAGATATAAATCGTGCCATTGTCAAAAAAAATTAAGAGTAATTCTATTGCAAGACGGATGTACTCGTACGACTATATAGTTTATGTCTACAAAATGACCATTTTAACGTTTTATTAGGGCCAATTTAAAGCTTATTGTAATCATTTTAAATCCCTTGAAGTGATCACTATTTAGTCAATAATGGTCACAACAAGCATAAAAGTGGGCACTTTTTAAGCATTAATTCGCCGCCATATGAGTAAAACAATCTTATTTTAGCAATTGTGAAATATTAATATTGCAGTGACCTTACTTTTGTTGGATTGTTATTGATTTTATGATAATTGAAAAACACTTTGTGGCATATTATGCTGATGTAAATACTGTCGGAATAAAATAATTATGATCACGTTAAACAAATTACATTTGTTAACATTCTTGTTTAATAATATGAATTTATATACTCTGGTTGTAATCATTGTTAATGTAATTGGTGACTATTTATTGGCTCTAACGGTAATATTGTGTTTTCTAATATATCATGTTTGTTTGGGTGGCAATGCATTTAAAAATCATATGAATAATTAGCAATTTTATTTAAATTTTGCAGGAAGCGGTAATGGCATGGATGATGATGAAGGGTGACCTTGAGCTAGTGCCACAAATCAATATCGAAAGATTCAACGCTCTAAAAAATGTGGTGCAAGGGGTACAGAGGCCAGTTGGAGTCTTGGCATCCTTTTTTTGTATCCGTGTCAAAATTCTTATTGTCTTATTTAAACATAGTCACAACGATCTTAAATGTGTCCACAATGATGTTAAATGTTGTCACTTTGATACTATTTTACAGTGATGTTCAAAAGAGTGTGTCTAAAAGAATGACAGTAGAGGTGCAAATAAATGGTTCCTTATGTGCTACCACCTCTTCTAATATAATCTCATGTTTGGGGTCAGACTTTACCCGCCTTTGTTTTTTGTATCGTCTTATTTTAAACATAGTCACAATGTTCTTAAATGTGTTCACAGTGGGGTCAAATGTTGTCACTTTAATGTTATTGATCGAAGTACCCTTAACAGACAATATTATTCATGATACATGTTACACTAGCCATATTCAATTCACTTTAATCGTGACGTTAAATTGTTCATATCGCATGATTCATGACCTACACATCAATAGAGCAAATAACTAGTTCCAAATTAAAGTTCATCGAGATAATATTTAGCTAAGCCGTAACCATTTTTGAGCAAAATTTGTACCAGCCCCGTCATTATCATTGGTAGTTAACTACAGACCATCAATGAAGTTATAATCACATCTTGGATTATCATCACAAGAGGGTAAATTATTTAAATTGAAATTTTTAGTGATTATATCTTGTTGTAAGCAAAAACTTCTCCAATTCACAATGCCTTTTGATTTGAAAAAATGGATATGGAAGAGTTAAAATGGAAAGAAAAGATAATTTGGAAATTGCACTAGAATTAATTTGCATTCAAATCGAAGCATGTAGAAGATGAAAATTCTTTGAGAAGATAAAAACTCATTCTCGTTTCTCCCCCCGAAATCAATGAGCACTATAATCAACTACCAAATTAAATTCAATGATTTCTATAAATTCTCAGCAATCAAGATTTGGTGGTAGAATCAAGGTCATCTAACAATAAGCAAACTATTAGACGGTCCCATTTGTGACTTAGTGTTATATTATACTCTAATTGTCAAGTTATGAGTTGATAAGAAATAATGCGATAATATTTCCTATGTAATTCCATATTTTAAAATATTAACCAAAAAAATCGATTACCCTAATAAAATACCAATGAAAGTAATTCTTTTTTTTTAATACAATAGAATAACCTGGGAGATCAATCCCTCAACAAATACACCCTATCCATTGAATTATATGGTCCATACTTATAAAGTTCGATCACATATTACAACAAACTTGTATATGTAGATACCCGTATTCGTACCCCCCGAACAAAGCCCTGTGATGAAACGGACTAAAATGCGATTTAAACGAAAATGATCGTTTATTAAAGTTTGTCGAGCTCGAATTAGTCGTTTAATTGTATAAATAAAATTAAATTGATTGATTTAATGGTTTATTGGACTCACAAATCAAAACCAAAGAAAAACAAATCATCAAGCCTCACAAAATTGGCCCAAACCAACCTCGGCCAAAGTCAACCACGGGTCAAACCCAAGTCAAATCAAAGTCAAACCCAAAACATATCCCCCGCACAAAACCTTAGAGCAACCGCAAAGAAGAATATCACAAAATCAAGTCAACGCGGGAATCACGGGAAAATTTTATCGCGAAATTTTTCCTGAGCTGAGATCAGGGAGTCGCCAGAGCTCTGGCGATCCCCTCCCTGGGTTGCCAGACCTCTGGCTCCTCAGGCTCGTTTTCCGACATTTTTCCTATAAATACCGGACAACCCCCGACTCATTCAATAAC
>JAUEKU010000008.1:1578034-1593068 GCA_032274805.1 Gypsophila paniculata
TATATATTAGTTTTTTCAGCCAAATGAAATTATTTCATGTTTTATATTTGCTATTTTGATAATAGCTTTCATCTAACCCTTCAATTCTCTTAATTTAATTTTTTGGTCGGAAATAGAACCTATGTGGCAATATATGAAAAAAAAACTACTTTAAAAAATGATAATTTTGAAAAAAAAAAATTCAAAAGGAGACAATTTAATAAAACATGAACATAAAAGGTAGTAATTCATAATTTTTTCTAATGAATAGTATAAAAAACACTTGACTAGGAAAAATATATGATATTCAATTTAGATTGTGAATCGTGATATCATATTTATAAGTTAATTAGCACAACCATTAACGATATAAGACCAATAATAAAATTATATTTACCCAAAATATCATCGTCTGAAAATTTAATAAATTGAAAAATGCATTATTTAATAACATTTCAAAACAAAATTTAAGAATTAATTAACTTATTTTAAAAACGTTTCAACATATTTTTGTAACCAAGATTGTTTAAGTTTTAAAAGTGAATGTGTATAACATATTTGATTGGTGGGTTTACATAGAAGTGCCATAATTGATGTAAAAGTAACAAAATATATATAAATTGGTTATTTCATGAAAAATCAAATATGTTAAATCTATTTTCTTCATTTTTAATTGAAATTGTTTTGTGACCCGTGCATGACACGGGCATTTCAACTAGTTTATTATAAAATACCGTCTTTCTGTAGATTTAGGGGATATACCTTGTGAGGTTTACAAGGAAGATTCCACCATTTTTCACCTTTGCCATCAAAAAGGCCACCACCTTGAAGTGTTAATCCATGTGTTTTATAAAATATAAGCCATTGTCTTTTGCTCAATTTCTTAGGCCATGAGTTTGGTCCATTTGGTGCTACAATAGTGCCTTCAATCTTGTACAATAAACAATTTTCATTATTTTTAGAATAATTTATCATCGATTTCTCTTTTTCTTATTTGTTTAGAGTTTAAACACCAGTGGCGTAGCCCGGATTGTACGCCAGGAGGGCCGAAAAATTTCAGGGGGGCGAAGTACTAAGAAAATTAGAAAAATTAGAAAAATTTCGAAAATTTAAACTAAAAATTGAAAAAATTTCAATATTTAGGGGGGACGGCCGCCCCCCCTAGCCCCCCTGTCTCCGCCCCTGTTAAACACCCTAGTCTTTTTTTACGCGATTAATGTTTATCTATGTTCGATGTTCTCCATGTATAAAAAATCAAATTACGTAATCAATGTTTGGGACGAAAGGAATATGTTATGCATGGAATTTATTACATATACATTGACACATAAAATACAAAATCTAACTTTAAAGTGTTGAAAGGATGTACATGAATGTTGGATTTTCTTAAAACTCAATCAAATTATGTTAACTACGAAGTTTAGTGTAAAATAATCTTATTATGCAAAGATGATCAAATAGTTGTTTTCACAAGCTTTTGATATCACTTTGACAAGAAAAAATGTTGTTTGAAGTTTAAAAACACTAATCGACAAATTTAAAATAAAAATACGAATTGAAGTACACTAATAGGCAAATAAAGAATTAGAGCATGAACTTTAATAAATCATTTTCTTTTATAATATATAGGACGGTTAGTTTTACTATAGTTTTTACAAAAATACATATCATTAGACTTGATTATTTGACTTCACCTCGATCAAATACTTAATAACATAACTTACGTGAAAAACAAGCCCGCTTTTACAAGGACCGGTGAAAATCAAAGGTTGAATCAAGAATGAATATCCTTGTGGTACAACAATAGTTGCATTTTCAATTCCACAAGCAAATTCCCAAGCTGATTTAAATGCCAAAGTATCATCTATTAAACCATCACCAATGGCTCCAAATGATATAACATCATAACACAACATTTTTGGCTCTTGTACACTAGTAGTCACATTTATAGCTTTACTAGGGCTTGGTGCATGAACATAATGATCAACATCATGGGTCACATTTATAGGGCTTGGAGCAAGTTCATAATAATGATCAATAGTGTCGTCATTATCATTAGCATTTGGTGCATGAGAAGGAGGCATATAAATTTGGGAGTTAGTGTAATCATAATAATTATTGTCATATGATTTTTGAATTAAAGTTGGTACTCTTCCTTGGATAGAGTTTAAAAGAAAACAGAATAGCATCGTATATGTTGTAAATGAAGTCGTCATGTTCGTAATTTTTTGGCCCTTTTATTTGAATTAGAAATGTTTGCCGCAGTATATTATGAAATAGGTCAAACTATAACTATATAAGGAAGAAAATAAAATTCTTCTTATATATTATGGTTATAAATAAATTTGACCTGATGTAACCTAGAGATTTATATAATTTAAATGAAAATAGCTTGACTCGTGAGAAGATTGCAAAAACAATATGGCATTTTGATAGTAGGAAATTTTTCTGAAATAAATACGAAGTAAGATATTGAAATATTATTGCAGGAGTATAAGTATCTAATGAGCTATAGATTAGGGCAAGAAGAAAACAATGCAAACTAAGGGCTAGGGATGAAGTAATTAATAGAGCATAACCCCCATAAAGTTTGGAAGTTAAAAAATGAGTAAAATTAGTTAAATTATATCTTTTGTTTTGTATGTAATATTTAACAATTTTAAGAAAAGTGATAATATAAACTAAGTTATGGTAAGAGTTCAATATTACATGACATATATTTATATAGTAAAAAATAAAGCAAGAAAAAGGTGTGTCATGTGTGAAGTGAAAATAGAGTTTTAGAGTTAATGCATGTAGATAGTGGAGTAGTGTGTGTCGAAATGATTGAATTTTGAGGCGTGAATTGAGTATGTCCATTGTTTTGTAGCCTTGTAGGGTCAGTGGCAAGGTGCATTGGCCAAATTAGGGAATTTATTTCGAAAACTTTATTGGCTTAAATTAGACACACTTAGATAAATTGGGATATATTTATCGTTTCGAGATTTAAGTGAGAGAATTACATAAATTCGTGAAAATAAAAGTTTAAGATATTATCGTAATTTTAATCAAATGTGAAATTGTAACTCGAGATTTTTTGTTAAAATAAAGCACTATTTCATTACATCAAATTCTTTAATGTGGTACTTTTAAATAATGTGCATTTAATAAACTAAACATTACTTTTTTTATTTATCAATTTCTTTTTTTATATATATTTATTTAAAATACCCTTTAAAATTTACTTATAAACAAAATTTTCAGACAGAAGAGAATTTGACTAGTGATCAAATAGCATTCTTACAAGTTGACCCTTAGTAGTAATTTCAAATGCAATGGATCAACAATAATCCCAACCATGAACCGAACCACTTATCAAATTGAATAGTATGTGTAATCAACGATCCTTTAATTAGAATAAATGGGATATATGTCCTACTTCATATTATTAGTAATCCACATATAGTTAGTGAGTAAAAAAGATCTTTAATAGAAGTATTGTGTTATAGTTGGATAGAATTATCTAAAGCTTAGGTCGTTATTCGATCTATTCTTTCCGATTTGGTCCAGTCCACACATTTCTTCGCCTAGACTGGACTAGATCAATAGAGAGATATAGTCCATTTTTTTGTCTATTTCTTCAAAATCATCTGATATTTAACGCATGAAATTTAATCCCGATTTAGTCTAGCTAGGTTGTGACCAATATATAAACACCACACTTATAATTGAAACTATATATATTTGCAGCCGACCTAAAAAGTTGTACGAAAATTGAAGAGTTAGTTGACCGATGGTGTACTTGCAAGGTGAAACAAATATAGACCACAAAATATACACACTAGTGCATGTTTTATCTCCACAACTACATGCATTGTTTTTTGTAACGAATCAAAGTGATCTAAAGTGTGCATCATATCATCCTTTAATAACGGTATTACAATATTTATCCACAAATTAATCCACCATATCAAAAACTTTACACTTACAACCTTACAAGTTACAAGTTACAAGTTTGTGTACTCAATTCATTATTTTGATAATGTTGCGTCTTATTGTGCTATAGACTGTAGCCATTAACTACACACTTGGGTTTAGCCGCCAATAATCTTATATATGGCACGGGTAAGTCTTTTTAAAAACCGTCTCTTACTTTTAAAGTGTAAAAATCGTCAATAAAAAAGAATATAGAAAGTACAGTATTTCATATTAAATAGGTTGTTAGAGAGAAAAATGAAATGATATTTCATAATTTATTATGAAAGACGTTATTTTTTGAGATTTTATTATATTGCACCATGACCACCCATGATATCATGCATGCCAAGCTACAATGTTTTTACTTGATGATTTTTCTAACTTCTGAAAGATATTTCATTCGATTTTGTGTTCCACTAAGAGATGAATAGTTGTTGGCTAATGGTGTGGTACGTATCTTGTTTCACGTTTATAAATATTGAAAAGTCTACTTGTTTCCAGTTGTCGTTAGTTTTTTGGTGTTTTCTAGTCACTATTTTCTTTTCCAATAAGTATCCTTTAAGACGGGTTCAATATTATCTCACTTGTTCATATATGATAAATCTTTTATTTATTCCTATACATTTTGTTTTTGTTTTATTCACACTACTTAGCTTGACTCATCTTAAGTTTAAAACGTATATACCCGTCTTAAATGAGAATTTGTCTTTCTTTTGTTATTGTTTCGGTTTGGTAATTCCTTGTATTGTCTATTAATTTATAAAGGAAAGTATTGGAAAGTCTATTTATAAGAAAGGTGTCATCGAATTTTTCGTAGGAATTTTGACCCATATATTTTTTCATTTTAAAAAATGTATACTTTTGGCGTCATCAGCCGTGATTACAAAGCGGCTAGCAAAAGGCATACGATAGCCATTGGTTGTAACCTTACAACTAGCCAATTGTCATGGTGCACCGACACCAAAAGTGTAATCTGGATCCTCTCCATTTTCAATCATTCTTCATTACCTTCCCTTTCTTTTGAACAGTTTAAATTTTATTCTCAAACGATATAACGGTTGGTTGATGAGGTGTATAAGGGAAGGGATAATAATACTCCTTATAAATTTGATGTATTAGAGGTAATGGAATGAAATTGAGAGAATAATAATTGACGGAGAGGATCCTCTCCCCAAAACTATCATAAAACCGACGGCGCCATTGATCTCTATTAGTGATAGTTATACCCACCTCTCCCCCTAATTAACAATTACCTTGATAAATGGAGGAAATAATTTCTTCCTCGCCTCGTCTTTTCGATCAACCTCTACAATCAACATTAACCACTAATCTAATTAATCTCCTCATATTCTTATTTTATGCTTTATTACTCCGATGATAACTACATCATCCCAAATGAGCCTTAAATTATAGAGTTCTTATGTTCGCCTAGATTGAACATGCCCACAACAAAATTAGTGGAAAATAATAAACTATATTTTGTAACATGTTATTTTAACGTACACTCTCAGATCAAGTACAAATCATACTTTGAAACAAAATTCAACCTTATGCAAACATTAATAATTTATATGGAATATATCTTTAAATTATGTAATTGTTCAAGCAAATAAACACTCTTCTATCGATTTGATAGCCTGTCATTCTATACGGACACTCACGAGTGACAAAATTACATATATATTTATATTAAATGCATTTATAAGCATATATACTTTAGTTTAAATGAACAAATTGGAATTTTCATTTCAGGTAGATGAAATTTTTTTCAATCAAACTCGCCAAACATTTTCATGAAAAAATAAAATAAAATTGTAGTCAAACGAGGTATATCTTATAGACTGGTCAAATAAGATACTTGTCAAACATAGCCTATATATCCATATTTTTACTCGTACATTTAAAAATAATTTCTTTCTAATCATAAAATTTATGAAATGTAAGTCAAATTACTACGTGCCATCATACATGGTGTGATTATCTCATTTAGTACATATTTTTTATCCTCCATTTACTTTAATATAGATTTGTCTTAAGTTATTCTGATTAGACTCTCATCGTAATAAAAAAATTAGTTGAGTTTATTGTGATTATTATAATTCACAAACTCGTTAAGTGTTAATATTTGTTACTTCTGGTATATATATTTGTCTTAGTTAGTGCTACTTTAAATAACACTAGCTACAATTTTAATCCGACAACAATTTGTTCATTTGTTCATGCATTTTCTACGTACAATAAATTAGTGTAATTTTCCATGTCAAATTTATCACAATGATAAATCTATTTGCGTTGATCAATAATGTTTTACTAAATGTTTAACTATTACTCGTAAACATTTTTTTCCATATTTGTGATAATGATTATTATTTACTTACTAACACAATTAATTGATGTCGATTATGGGATGTGACGTCTCGGTTCTGTTGGGAGTCACCCTTTGCAAAGTTATGCAAAATAGACTATACAAATTCAACAAAACCATAGCTAGAGACCCCTCACTTGATCCGTCATTTGCGATGGTCATGGGCGATATTTGCCCAAACAACATGCCTGTTGATAATTGTACGCTTCCACTTGATTTTGTCACCCCACACAAACTTGATGGAACGTATTACTACAACATCAAAGAACATAGGGTTCTCTTCATATCCGATCAAGTGTTAGGTGAAGATGAACATTCAAATCGAATGGTGAATCACTCTACACAACATGACGGTGATTGAAAGCGCGACTTCGCCGAGGCTATGGTAAAGATGGGTAAAAATTGAGGTCTTATTAAGTGATGAGGGTCACCGTCAAAATTGTCGAATTGTTAATTAAGTTTAAGATTAAGGTTGTTTGAAGGTACTAATCAAAGTCAGTGTTATCAAGCGATATGTTTGCTTTCCTACTTAATTATTATTAGGTTTGTGCTAATAAACATAATTTAATACAATACGTGTATTATTGTTGACTATTATGTACTGTAATAAATCGAAATGCATATTATGTTTATTATATATATATATATATATATAAAAGGATGATTATTATTATTATTATTATTATTATTATTATTATTATTATTATTATTATTATATATGCCATTTGGATCATTTTTTACTTTAATTTTAATTATCACTTGTAAATTACTATCCTAAGAGCCAATGACACCTTTAACAATTCGGCCTTTTAGCAATTAAGAATAATTAGCACAGATAAATTTAATTATACTAGTTTTGTGTCAATATTATTGGGTATGGAAATGAGATAACACTGAATCACTTCCAAGATAATTAAAAAGAAATATAGGGAAATAAAAATTAACAAGCATGTATAGTGGCACATATATAATAACTTAGATTTCACAAAAATTTATCATCAAATAGAAATCATTTTAAATTCTTTATTTGTATAGAAATATTTAATATGGGCTTTGGCCAGAGATATTTCCACGTGGATAATATAAGGATACAAAAAATATGATTATTTAAAACAAGTAATATCACCATATCCGATATAAATAAACAATGTCACGCCACATCATTTGTAGGTATTCGATCACCGGTTTTTCTAACGTGTGCATGGGATGCATACGTAAACAACTAAAAAGGGAAAGAGTTAGAGAAATTATCTATTTGAAAATCAAAAAAATCAATAAATACTTCCATACACACGTTAAAAAAAAAATAGTTCTATCACTTAAGTGTTTCCCTGAGCACAATATTTCTTAGCATGATTATAATAGCCCATTTCACTTGCCCAAAAATTTACGGCACCAGCCCAATTATTTGCTACCTGGGTAAAGTGTTTAATTTGTACGTTTGGAATATTAATGTTTGCATAATGTGGTTGCATTTGTTTTAATCGGTCAACTAGCACACGTTGAAAATCTATAAATTGTCTTGGAAAATATTCTTTAACATATCCTCCTTCGACACATATTTAAAAAAAAATGATTTTGATTAAATAGAATTAACGTTTATTAAAGACATTGAAGATAATTTGTTTTTACCCAAATGAGAAAAATTATTAATACCGCCCTTTTACAATTCAGTTTCGAGTCGTATAGAAGGTGAAATCATCTTACACCATAATAATCCTTATACTTACGATATAAATTCAAAACACATCAACTACCGTCTCATCCGCAGCTTCTTGACATATAGCTGATATAGGCAAGTGTATAGAGATTGGACATGGTACTCAAACTCCATGTATATTGAAGATAACTCGTTACTCAATATACATTTGCTTTAAGGTTTGTACGAGGTACATCACTCCTAAAATCTCTTCACTTGAGCGTTACGACAAAAAAATGAGGCAGCTCATGACCTCATGTCACCTAAAATGAAATTGATTGACAAATATTTTTGGGTCTATATTATTCCCTCGATTTCGATTAATAGTTGTTTATTAACTTAATAAATAATACGATTAAATATTAACCAATCGAGATAGAATTACGAATATATGATAATTTTACGTTGACAAAGGCCACATAGCATACTATGTCGCTACCACTTCGTGCTTAGTCGTGTTTGATAGTTTATCTAATGTTAAACACTTACGAAGACAACTCATTTGATTAAACTTTTATCAAGTTGATGTCTTTGAGACAAGTATATTGCACGTCCAAATTAAATAATGTTATGAACTTTGACCACATTTTGTAGCATACTTTTTTTCATGTCTATCGTCAATGGGTGTCACTCACGATCTCCCTTCTTTCAGCACATCTTATTCGTAGTTTATTACGCTCAGTTCATAAATAATCAATTTAATTTTCTCATTTCTTCACCTTTTTTTTCTTTCTCCATCAACCACCTAACCCCACCCTCCACCCCAACTACACAACCCTCGCCCTGCCGACGCCCAACCCACTGCAAGCACCGCCGCACTTACCTCACCACCACACCACACCCAACCCTCGCCCTAACTAATAATAAATTTTGATTTTACTTAGCGTAGGGTTAAAATTGTCAAAAAAAAAACAATAAATAAAAATTCAAAGTGCGTCAAGTAAGGTTTGTGCTGCAAAGAGTAATTACGAATAAATATCTTTATGTCTAAATTAAAGAAATAAAAAAATTAATTTCTTTAATATTTAATTTTAATTAACCTCTAATCTTATTTAACTTACGTTGTCAATTAATCAAATACTATGAGACTGTTTTACAAAACTCGAAAAAACCAAAAAAAGTTGGTAAAACAACCTACCAAAGATCTAAGGCCAAACTTGCCACATCACACCAAACTCTATGTGGTCCCATCCATTTATATGTATCACAATCTCACCTACTCCACCATCCAACCCGTCCAATCCATCGCAATCCTACGGCCCACATTTATTCTCCTCTCAAAATACAATACCCTCGGTAAAAAAAAAAATAAACACATGCTAAAATAAGATCTACAATATATTAAATCTTTAAGTTTCTGAATTTTCTTATCAAGTTTTTGAGCTTTTGTGGAAGTTAGTAAATATAACTCAAAAACTTTATATAAATATTCAAAAGTTTTATATAAATATTCAAGAACTTGAAATATAATGTATTATATCGGATGTATGATCTTCATATTAATATGGCATATGTCATTGACAAAAGGTTTGTAATAATCATTTCAACGTTTATTGTGTCTGTTTTAAAATTTTGTAAGTAGTCACGATGAATAATATTGTATATTCTCTATTCACTCGATTTATTTTAAATATGACAACGTTTAGTAAGTAAAAGGACCATTTTACACTCATTAAAATATTCATTTTACAAAAAAAAATAAAAAAAGTCGCACACTCGCATTTTTAAAAGAATTTATTGTGAAACATTACCTTAAATCTATTTTGCAAAACACTCCCATTTAATTGACTTATTGTAAAACAGTCAAATTTATAATCGTTTTTTGTTTAACACTACCTTCAATGATTTTAAGGAAAAAAAATCATATTTACAGTCATTGATCGGCAAAAAATGTTGAGTTTGTGTTATTTGGTCACGTCACTTCGATAGTCAATAATCGAGAATTTGACTTTTTTTTTTCCTCAAAAGTTATTGAAGTGTTAAATAGGAAAAAATAGTTATAAAAGAAGTGTTTTACAATAAATCAATTAAAAGATAATGTTTCACAAAACGGACATTTTATAAGGTAGTATTTCACAATAAATTTTTTAAAATGCTTCTTTTTATTTCAAATTACTAATTTACCCTTAGTTTTTAAAATTTTCCTTATAAATCGTGTCAAACAGATATGGAGCTTATTTCTTGGGACATATTAGGCGCAGTCCGTAGTTTACTCAACAGTCAACGCGTTCTATTAATTACCAAATTATCCCTCAATTTTCTCACACACTATTTTTCTCCCTCCACCAACCACCCAACCTCACAGCCCACGATCCAACCTCACAGCCCACGATCCATCGCTAGCCAACCAGCTAGCCACCACCGACCGTTGACCACCCTAACCCCAACCCCACCAGTAATGGCATCACTAATTAATTTTTAATTTTTTTTTCATAGGAAAAGTTATAGATAAGGATAAATTTGTCAAAAAAAAAATTAAGAATGAGAATATAGACTGAACCGAATAAAGTCTGAACTATAAAGAGTAACTTCGTATTTCTTTTGTAAATATGAGACTTATTGAATGAAATGGAGGGATTACCTATAATCGTCCTAGACGAGAATTAAAATATTAAAAGAAAATATAAAAAAATATTTTTAAAAAAAATGAAGAGAAGTCTATAAATAAACACCACAAAACAACGCTAAAAACTCGCATTACCGGTCCAATAAACATATAACTACCACTCTTGGACCATTTTTTTTTCTCTCCTCTTCTAATTTACTTGTTTTTTTTTGGAATTTTTAGGTAAAAATATTTTGCCTTAATTTCAACATTTTAATTATATTATAGTATGCGTTATTTGAATTCTATGATGATGTTTTGTTTTGGTTTTCTTTTTCGTGTTTCATGAATATTCGTTGTGTAAGACCGTCTTTTATAAAAAGTCATGAACGTTATGGTTGGATCTTGTTTAATCATTGATTATTTGATTTGTTTTTTGTAAGATCTATGATTTTGGTGTTGGGAATTGAAATGGGTACGTTGGGAAATGTTGGTTTTTTTTTTTTTTTTGGTGAATTGATTCGAGTTTTATTTGTACAAAAAATCTAATAAGAAACGGTCTTTCACTATGAATTGTTATATTTTGTGATTTCGTTAATGTATTGAATTGTTGGTGTCGATTTGTGAAAGTTTTGTGAATTCGTTAGATCTTGTAAAATCGTTGTATAGCATTGCGATTTTTCTATACCTCGTTTAATGATAGCAATAAAAGATCTTCGAACGGCCTTATTTGATACTTATTCGTTGAAATGTAGAGAGTACGTGGTGATATGAATTAGTCTCATTTGACTTTTTATCGCGGTGAGGAGAAAAAGTCAGATGTAGCTGAATCAAAAAGACGACGTAGTAATGATACGAATGTAGTGAATAAAACTTCTTTGTTCATTTGAGATCTTACCTTTGATGACGAATTCAATCAAATTTGTGTCGAATTTCATGAAATTGTTGTTAGAATGCAAACGGGCCTGGTCATACCCGGGTGGAGGAGAAAGCGCACTTTACAAGTCCAAGGAAAATCCACATTTCCTAAAACCAATTGGCAATAGGAGGAGGACCCTTGGACTATATAAAGTGAACATTTCTCTTCTCCACAATCGATGTGGAACAACCTCACATGTGGGTATATATTCCAACAATTGTTGTGACTCGATACGAGCTGTCTTTGCTTTTGGCGTTCTTAGCTCGACTTTTAAAGTAATGCTTGTGCAGGAGCGCGCTCACATTTTTAATTGTATGCTTAATATTCATTTGCTAATGTAGCTGGTTTTCTGTTTGTGTAACAGCAGAATACATAAAATGGCTGCTACAAAGGACACCTTCCTATTCACCTCTGAGTCCGTAAACGAGGGACACCCCGACAAGCTCTGCGATCAGATCTCTGACGCAGTGCTTGACGCGTGCCTGGCACAAGATCCCGAGAGCAAGGTTGCTTGCGAGACCTGCACCAAGACCAACCTGGTCATGGTCTTTGGTGAGATCACCACCAAGGCTAATGTTGATTACGAGAAGATTGTCCGTAACACCTGTCGTGAAATCGGGTTTGTGTCCCCTGATGTTGGTCTGGATGCTGACAACTGCAAGGTCTTGGTCTACATTGAGCAGCAGAGCCCTGATATTGCTCAGGGCGTTCACGGTCACCTGACCAAACGTCCCGAGGATATTGGTGCTGGTGACCAGGGTCACATGTTTGGGTACGCTTCTGATGAAACCGCTGAGTTGATGCCTCTTAGCCATGTCCTCGCGACCAAGCTTGGTGCTCGTCTTACTGAGGTTCGTAAGAATGGGACTTGCCCGTGGTTGAGGCCTGATGGAAAGACCCAAGTCACTGTCGAGTACTTCAATGAGAATGGTGCCATGGTTCCCATTCGTGTCCACACCGTGCTCATCTCGACTCAACACGATGAGACTGTCACCAACGATGAGATTGCCGCTGACTTGAAGAAGCATGTGATTAAGCCTGTGATCCCAGAGAAGTACCTTGACGAGAAGACCATCTTCCACCTTAACCCATCTGGTCGTTTCGTGATTGGTGGACCCCACGGTGACGCTGGTTTGACTGGTCGCAAGATCATCATCGACACCTATGGAGGTTGGGGAGCTCATGGTGGTGGTGCCTTCTCAGGAAAGGACCCAACCAAGGTCGACAGGAGTGGCGCCTACATTGCTAGGCAGGCAGCCAAGAGCATTGTTGCCAGCGGCCTTGCTCGTAGGTGCATTGTCCAAATCTCCTACGCCATTGGTGTCCCTGAGCCACTGTCCGTCTTCGTAGACACCTACGGCACTGGCAAGATCCACGACAAGGAGATCCTCAAGATCGTGAAGGAGAACTTCGACTTCAGGCCTGGGATGATTGCCATCAACCTCGACCTCAAGAAGGGTGGGAAGAGGTACTTGAAGACGGCTGCTTACGGACACTTTGGAAGGGACGACTCCGACTTCACCTGGGAGGTTGTGAAGCCCCTCAAGTGGGACAAACCCCAAGCCTAAGCCACTGACTATGAATATTAAAGAATTCATTGATTAATTACAATCAATAAGCAAGATTATTTACAGTTACATAATGCATACTTTAGTATGAGCTCCATTTGTGTGTGTATTTTTTTTAGTATTATTTTTGGTTTAATTTTTTGTTCTGTGATGAACAGAACAGAAGAAATTTCTTTGAGAGTTGTTTTGTAGTAGTAATATGGCAGCAAATCAGTAGAAAATGTGCTTGCCTTTTATGTATTACAATATTTTTCGACGCAATGAAGGTTTCTTTGTTGTTAAATCAGTAATGCTATGTATTTTTTGCAATAATGTTGGCGACTTCTTTTTCTAAAGCAGTTAGTAGTACCTCAGATAGATCGTCAAATGTAAATCCAATGCATTGTCTCGTATGATCAGTTGTACGAATACTGACGTTTTATTTGAAGCTGCGGAAGTTCAATTTAGTCCGACATCTTTCTGAGATTAAATTGTGCATCGAGTGCCCATGATCCATAATCTCATACTGGTACATTCTCGATTTAGTGGGCAACCTCCCATTAGCACTCGTCCGCAAATGAATGCCGTCAACAATTTTATCACTCACGACTGGCGTTGCCCAATTAAGTCACATTTCGACTCAAAGAAGGCAAACCACGACAGCAATTACTCACTTTGCCTAGTTAGACTATGTACTACCAAGTACTCCATATAAGTTAGATCAAGTGTTCACGAGCAAATGTGTCCCGGGTCTCGTATATCGAGGCTCGGGTTTATAATTTCGAGTCGGATATAAAAATTTGACCTTAAGTAGTATAAAAATATATTTATTTACGTATTAAATTTTAAAACGTAATTTAAGAATGTCGATTAAGTTACGCCGTACGTTAAATATTGTAATACTTATTTTATAAACTTAAAAGTAATATGAGCTTATGTAAAATAAGCTGGGCTTACTTAAAATAAGCGACTTACTTTATTTTAAAACCCTAAAAGTCACAATATTAAATATTTATAATAGTTACTCACAATTTACGACAATATATATTAATATAATAACTAGGTAAAAATACGGGGTGTTACACCATCTCCAAGATCTTTGGGATCCCCCTTCATCAGAAATTCATGACCATTTTGTAGAGAACAAATTTGCTTTCTTATATATAAATACCTATGTTGAGAACAAAATTACTTTTTTTTTTTCATTTCATATGATGAATTTTTGTAATGTATAATGATAACATGTTATTGTATTTTGATTTAATATTATGATATACACGAAGTATAAGTTTAATTTTTTGTATTTTATGTAATGAATATTAATATTATATCATGGTCAAATTAAATTTTAATTTTGACGTACAAGTTTTAACTCGAGCTCAATGTACAAGTTCTTTTTATAACTTTATATTTTAATGCATCCTATGATTTTATTTCAATATTAGAAAATCACTTAATGATTTAGTTAGTATTAAAAGGATTTTCAAATGTCAAAAATAGAATGTTATACTAAATAATATAAACGTTTGTTGTAGAGACTAAAAACAAAGTTAGTATCAATAAAAATCTTATTATATAAACTCAATGTTTAGAAATTATAAATGTTAAGAATTTGAATTTACACACACAAATAATAAATATTGAAACAATAAAAGTAAGATGACATATTGAAACTTTCATTACAAAGTAGTACTCACTCCGGTCCAACCAATTGTTTACTTTTGTTTTATTTGGAACAATTTTCAAAGATAGTGGTACATTAAACAAAGTGACTCATATACCGCTCTTTTACACAACTTTTGAGAAAAGTGGGCCAATAATTGAATGTACAAAAGTAATTGGGTATAAAAAAAACTTACTTCAAAAAGAAATATTAACAAATTGATAAATCACCCAAAAATAAAAAATGTTAACAATTAGCTGGATTAGGGGGTAGTTAATAATGTCTAATTGAAAATATAAAATGAGAATTCGAGTAAAGTATAAATAGATATGGTTAATACTTCATTTTTGAGCTAAAATT
>JAUEKU010000008.1:1612424-1627921 GCA_032274805.1 Gypsophila paniculata
TAACCGAAACTATATCAATATTATACTCTATTTGTAAAGAAAAAATAAATATGATTTTTGGTGGAAAAAAATAATACTAAATGAATTGTATTAAATAGTGAAACTAAAAAAATACAATATAGAAATAAAAAATTGTGCTTTGGTATAATAGTTGCTGACATGTGAAGCTTTTTGCAGTGGAGGAATGGCGTTCGTTATAACGAACGATCCGCAAATGGAGAAATGCTAGCAATGGTCAGTGTTCGTTCTTACCCATTTTATTTGACGAACTTCCCTTAAGAACTGTCCATTACTGATGCTCTAATAATTTGGTCGTACAAAATATTGGAAACAACCGAAAGTACAAGTAGTCTACATAGCACTATAAAGCAAATAAATATTCATAATTATCTATCTTTCAGACGAGGAAAGTAACAAATGAAGAGAGCGGCGCAAAAGAGAAGCCAGGGAAGAGGCAGTGCATGGGAGGAGCAAACAACATCGCGTCTTTGTTGATTGATCCATCTCATGCTCAACCTTTTCCCCGGCTTCATGCCCCGATTTGTTCTCGCTTTGTCATCAGAAAAAAACAAACATAAAGAGTCTATTGAGTCAGATACAACTAATAATTAGACGGGTCTTACCATTACACAATGCTCCATCATATCCTTTCATGAACTATCAAAAAAATGAGATTTTAGTAATTTTGTTGTGTGCTTAAAACAAAAAGAAGTTGTTCTATATATAACAGAGATTGCAATTTAGTAAGTACTACACTTTGTACCAAAAGATGCACAATAATTTGTACTGCAATGTTATTAGTTCATCTAACTATGAAAAAATGGTACTCACTCCATTCATATCCAAACCCCCCATTTACCTTTTTGACACTATTCATTCAAATGGATAGTTTTCGAAATTTCTCTCGATATATACGATAAAACATAGTCATGTGGGATCTTGTTTGATTGGTCTTTTTTAGTAGAATAATAATATCAAATTTTTAGAATTTTTAGTAATGCGAAACAACATATATTGTCGTTACAAAACGTGCGTTGGCAAACGTGATAAAGTAAATTGGGGGTTTGGATTTGAATGAAGGGAGTACTTTTGAAGTCAAAGCAGTACAAGTGCACACGTTTGTACTTGGTACAATCAAGTTTATGTTTGTACTTGTACTTGCAAGTTGCAGCATACAAACATATGAAGTGTACTAAAAATTTTGGTTGAAAAAAGTTGCTGTGTTTGGACAGATCATCATATGATTACAACTTTAAAGAATGATGTTAACAAATAACAACTGCATGATCTGAGGAGGAACAGCTACATGGTTTTAGAAAGCAGACCAGGTTTGGCCAAGGCGGAAAATGTAATTTCGGAATTATAATGCGTGATGGACGTAGGACGTATGATTAGTGGTTTTTTGTGTGTTTCGATAAAAAGTTAGCCTCGTTTCCTTAGGTAAGTATATAAGAAGGACGACTCATTGATGCAAACGTACAGAATGACCATTTTGGGTGTTGATACACGAGTTCTGATGTTCTCCAGGAAAAAAAGAAAGCAGGGTGACGGGAGAGACGTTTGTGAGACATGGGAGTTCTCGTATCATTGTTTCCTAAGCTGATTGATCTGTGTTTGGTTGGTTGTGTTTTTAGTATTTTGGGATCGCTGTCAATTGGCAGACATTGCGTTTATAAAGTTACTTGTTGAAAATATATGACTGTAATTTGGAACTTAAATCATCACAAGAACGTATGTTTACAATAGTGATCCTATTCTTCAGGATCAACCTAGTTTTATTTCCTATTGGTAATAAATACAAACGACAGTTCCCACTTACAGGTTACGACTGTCGGCTTCCTGAGTGTATGTCTGACTACCTTCAGCAACACAACCTCTGAAGTCAGGCAAATCGTAGCTGGAGATGTTGGGAACTAACACATTGGCTGGTTGGCCAAACTCCGACCCTGAGACCCACGTTCTTCACATCCAAAGAAGAGAAGAATTTTCGGACAGACGACTAGCTGACTACTCATCAGATCACACAGGCAAAATAAATTCTATATACACACAAGCCTATCACTGATGGGGAAACCGTCAAGAGAAGAAAGAAATGGACCCTAGAGTTTATGTCTAACGTACCTCCCTAAACTCCTAACATAACAGAGGAACAGTAACGCGGAAGGCTGTTCTGACCAAGAGATTTGCACTGTGCAGCAAAGTGTAGGTAAAGCTCCAGAATTACCTGATAAAGACGATAATCACACGGAAATCAACAGGCTATAAAGGAGAGCATAATGAGGCCGTGATCTTTACACTACTTCGCAAAGATAGCTAAGAATGAACAGGTTTTCTGATCCCTGATATCAGGTACATCAAAACAACTCGCTCATAATTTGATATGTAAGTCAGCAAATGTAAAACAATACTGAAGATAGAAATGTCGAAGAAATATGAATCATGGATATGAAATGTAGTGATTAACCATAAAACAGAAATATATTTCCAAGAGAACGTTGCAAGTTTGAGGATGCTTACTCATTGCTCTGTCATCACTTCTTTACAAGTTGATTTGTTGTGTCCTGCACCCTTACATTTACTGCACTGCAACGGGCGCTTGACGGTTTCCTGTGAACCAAGTCTCTTCTTCGCTGGTCGGCCAGGAGGCCGACGAGTTGGGGGAGGGGTTACTGTCACCACAGTCGTTGAAGATTCATTTTGCAATGGTGTGGCAATGCTCGGAACAGGACTTAACGTCTCGGTGTAAGTCAATCTGTAGCACTCAACTGTAAAGTATCGGGAACAATATTCATAAGAACTTCTTCCAATGCAGCCAATGACCGCGAGAGCATGGCAGCACGGTAGACCAGACAACTGCCAGCCTTTGCAACTACACTCCCAACTGTCAATATCGACCATTTCTGAGGTCTCCCCTCGTACCTCGAATATGCTACCGCCTGAGAGTAACACTTGAAGAGGACGGACGTTCGGGTTTTCCTTCTCTAGCTTTTCTTCCATGGATGGGGTCAGCCTACTTAGCCACTGGTCAGATTCCGATCTTCGAGTATATATTAGCTCGGTTATCTTTGCTCTAATAACATCGACCATCTGTGTTATGGGCAATTCATGAGCTTCTGAAGCCCAACTATAAAATATTTCACCAAAATTCGACGCCAGATGATTATATCTCGTGCCTGTGAAGAAAGCATTGGCCCAGTGCTCAGGTTCACATTGCATGATCCAATTGTAGGCTTCTATGGAGATACTTTTTATGCTTTCGACATATCTATCAAATCCTTCACGAGTGGGAGCATATGCGGCAGCATAGAAATCCTCCACCAAGATCCGTCTTACTTCGTGAGAAAACTGCCCTTTGAGGTCCCTAAATAGATGCTCTGTAAGGTACCTTAAACAGTAGCTGTGGACAGAATCCTCAAATATTTCAGCAATTGACTCTTTCAAGCCCTTCTCTTTATCTGCCACGAAGGTTATAGAACTAGTTGTAGACATTGCAGCCTTCAACTGAAGTAAGAACCACCGCCAGTTATCATTTGTTTCGGTATCAACAACAGCAAATGCAACAGGAAAGACGCCATCATTTCCGTCAGCAGCATTTGCAGCCAGTAGAGTTCCTTGGTATTTAGACTTCAAAGCTATGCTGTCAAGAAAAAGAAGAGGCCGACAACCTTGCTGGAAACCGTACAACGAAGCATGAAATGAGACAAAGAGACGGTGAAAACTAGAATCATCTTTGGTCGTGAACGTAGCTACACTGCCTGGATTTGACTCCATGATCTTTTCACAGAAACTCGGCAGTTGACTGTAGGCGTCTTTGTAGGAGCCTTGAAGTTGCTCTTTCGCGATTTCTTTTCCACGCCAAGCCTGGAAATAATTCAACTGAATTCCGTACTCCTCTTTAATGTCATTGACAATATCCTTGGGTTTGTAATTCGGGAAAACTTTCAGTTTCTCCTTTATTATACCTGCTACCCAGCTCCTTGTTGCCTGATACCCTGTAGTTTGCACACCGCCTTCACAAGTATGAGTAGGAGTCATCTTCTTTATACATATTAGTTGAGTTGTCGACAACCTTGACGCATGGATTCTCCACGGACAGCCTTCAGCTTTGCACTTTACGGTCACACGATGACTATCATTCTTTTTATACTTAAAAGCAAACTGATTAGCAATTGCATATTTACGTAATGCTTCACGAAACTCGGTGACGCTATTGAATCTCTGACCTACACCAGTAATGTTGTTTTGCCATTGTTGAGCAGCTTTTGTAAGCTTCTCATCACTTGAGCTAGTGAGTGGAAGTATCCCGGAAGGAAATTCATTTGGCAAGTCACTCTGTGTATCGGAATGAGTAATATCCATCGGAGCTACAAAATCTACATAGTCGAGAGGGTTGGCATCATCCACCCCATCTAGAGGAGGATCGAGTTGCATCACCGCCTCGGATAGAGTAGTTCTGCTTGACCTACACATAACATTCCATGTTAAAAAGATACATAAGATGCCAAATAAAATACAATCTTCATCTTATTTTTATTCTCCGGTCGTCTTCAACTCCTCTTTTTGAATTTAGAAGTCAAACCGTGTTCAAATTTGAACATTAATTTCTCCAGATATATGTATTTAAAGCATGAACTTTAATTTGTCACAGTTGATTCATTGAAACATTTCTTTCATATTATCATTGAAAAGAGTTTCGTGAGTGTATGCCGTGAGGAAACACTAATCAAAGTCGGTATCCTTTGACTACCAAAGTCAAATAAGGACAATATAAACACGAGGAGATGCTGAGAGTAATTATTCAACTCGGAAGAGCAAGACAATATACCTGCTGGCAGGCATATTAGACACTTCAGGAACAGCAATTTCCTCCACCGTGACATAAACATCAACCGTTGCACAATCGTCGTGAAACTTGATCATACGCATCAAATCCTTATCATTAGATATCGTGATGAGCGTCTTCTTATTCTCGGGAAGAAAATACTTCATAGACATTGCATCAGTGGCCCAATTAAACATCTCAGCCACCTCCATTTTAAAGGCACTGAAGTTCATCTCATCATCAATATCAATTGCGTGAGCATCTCCGCCTTTATAGGTCATTATACCGTCTCCACCCCTCTCAAACTCACCCCCGGATTGACATATTGCAATCACTTTCTTCCCAGCCATAACCTAGCCAATTAATTACAATACCACAACATTAATTCGAGTTCACTCAATATTATTATTAGAACCCT
This sequence comes from Gypsophila paniculata, assembly GCA_032274805.1. NCBI lineage: Eukaryota > Viridiplantae > Streptophyta > Magnoliopsida > Caryophyllales > Caryophyllaceae > Gypsophila > Gypsophila paniculata. Next base: position 1,617,665 of record JAUEKU010000008.1, read on the forward strand.
TTATATATTTCTCACAATTTCCACCATCAATGCATAAAGTCACACAAATTCCCCAAAAAAATCGCACTAAGTTTCAAAAAAGACGATTTTTTAGTGAATTCTAGACATTATTACTCTAAATTCTACTTCACTCTATACTTTTATAAGAAACCCTTTTTATAAATCTCACAATTTTCACCATTAATGCATTTAGTCACACAAATTCCCCTACAAAAATCGTTCCAAGTCTCAAAAAAGACGGTCTTTTACCACGAATTGTGAAAAACTATTTCCTTCTACACCTTAACCAGCTATTCAATATGCATTCATTTATTACTGGTCTTACAATTTGAATTTATTAGACGGTTTTTCATATGACTTACTCAAAAAAACTCGAAACCCGAAACCCGAATCACAATTCACAAAATTGAACATCTCTAAGAAGATACTTACACAATTCTACACTCAATTCCCATATCATTCAATTCATACACAAAAACAACAACGAAAAAAAAAAACCAACTAAACGAACAAAATTTTGACAAATTACAAAGCGAAAAGCATCAATCTTTATCACTAATTAAACAGAACAAATAAAAATTCACCAAAATTAGTCTAATTTTAACAGAAAAATGATCAATTTAGCATAAAAAACAATAATTTCATACAATAAAGTGCAAAATTAAGGCTAAATTACAAAAAAAAGAAGGTACCTTTGAATGAAAGAAGTTGAATTTGTGAGGAATTTAATGAAAAGATGTGAACTTTGAATACAAATTTGCGATATTTAGAGAGAGGGAAGTAGTTGGTGTTATTTCTTGTGATTGTGGGATGACGAGTAGAGTTAGTTGCGATGTGTCACCTAAGGCCTAAGGGTTTTTATTCGAAGGAGAATCGTTTAAACCGAAAGTTTAAATAGGCCCGTTATAAATGTGATTTTGTGATTACGGAATTGTTAGTAGAAACCTCGAAGATTGGAAGAGTTATTTCGAGATGTATATATGTCGATGCTGTACAGGGCCGTAGTTAGGATTGTGGAGGCCTTGTTCCAGATTTTAAATAGAGGCCCTCGAAATAATAGTGAATACTTCGTATTAGTCGTGTTGATATTTGAATCCTTATTATAATAAAACTACTACACCGTTTTACTCAATGCAGTAGGTCTCACGTCGAACTTATAACAAAATAAGTAACATCCATTTTAAAAAGTAAAAGTAGTCAACGTTATTTGCTCCACCCCAACCCTTTGGAATCACATACCTACCCCTCCCCTAAGTAATTATTTCCATTTCTTTGTACAATGATGCAAATTCACTTTTTTTTTTTTTTTAAATTCTAATTACTCAATATATTATATTTATCATGAAAAATTACCAGGTTGTTTTATTTTAATTCTTAAAAAAAATATTTTATTTTATTTTATATTCATTTTTTTTACCACATCTTATTATGTGTAGTTGATTTCACATAGTTAGTTGTAACATATTTTAAAAAAACTATTGTATGACCCATAGTCGTCACTGTTAAAGATCTTTTTTATTTATTATTATTATTATTGATCAATTATGTGTATGCGGTGCTATATTTGAATTTTTTGCATTTTAAAACGACATATGAATTTTAAAAAATTTAAAATAATTAACTTTTAATTTGACAAATTTAAAATAATGAATCATGTTCACAAAATAATTTGGATGGTTTTCAAATTATCGATTTTCAAATTATCTTCTATTTTTCTTTTTTTTACAAAATCAATTATATAGTATTAGTTGTGAATTAATTAATATTAAATCTTGTATTTAACTTAAATTTTATAATAATAAATATTGTTAAACATGAATGTTAAATCCATTCTAAATGTGAACCAAACAAGTAACAATTTGTATGAGGTTCTAACTCCATACCAATATGACATTCCAATCAATTCCATTCTACCACGTTGAACCAAACGACCCCTAAATCTACCATAAAAACCTCTCTGAAAATTGGGCCCGTGTACCCAGAACAAAAATAACTTGCTAAACTACGTACCTAATCCCCCTTCCCCTATACTATTAATTTTCAAACCACTTAATAAATTTTTGCCACGTGTCATTCTCCCATTCAAAAATTTTCACTAATCATATCTAGAAGAGTGATTAATATAATTATTTATTTATTCTAGATTAAATTACTCACTAATTAAGCAATTAATATCTTTGATATTCTTGATATGTTTATTTACTAAAATTAATGCTAATAAATAAACATGAAAAACCCTTTGTACGTATAATCCTTTTTATTTTTATTTTTCTACTAAAATATAAATTTATAAATAAACCGTACATTTGCACGGGGTCTACCCTAGTGCCGTAACAAATGTATTCGATACGCATTTTGACGATATGGATTTAGGAGATAATGTCATAATGACAGAGATTTAAAAAGTGCGGATCGATACGATATGGATGTATTCGATACGCATTGTGGTGTTATAAATCTTATAATCACTATTAAAAATAATAGAATATATAATCGAAATGGTGTTCATTGTTGTTCTTTCACAAATGGAGGTACATATATATAGAATGCAGATGAAGGTTCTCAAGACAATCATAAATACGACCTCCTAACCTACCAACTAACATCAAACCCATTAAGTTCGATACATTCCCAACAATCACTACAAAAGGGGATGAGAGCGGTGTCGAGCAGTCGAATTTCGCGGTAGAAAAACGCCTTTGGAACGGTATCTGGAAAGTCCCGGTCATCCCGAGAGTTAAAATTTTCTTCTGGGAGTTGTGTAATGAGGCGCTCGCGACAAGAGTGAAGCTTGGCTCGCGTTTAAACGTCGATGATCAATCATGTCCTGTATGCCATTATCCTGCTGAGGATGCGCTACACTTATTCCATGGGTGTGGGTGGGCTGGGGAAATTTGGGAGGGATTAGGCTTGGAGATGGGAGAAGCTCGGTGTGGAGAACGATTCCGAGAGTGGGTGGAGCGAACCTGGTGGGACCTGCGGGAGGACGAGAGGGTGGCTTTCATGGTGGGGTGTTGGGCGATTTGGGAGGGGCGTAACAAAGTAGTGTTCGAATCGGTGGGTGTTCGGGCGGAGACGGTGGTGAAGCGTGCGAACGACTTGTTGATTGAAGTGGAGCAGGGGAAGGAGGAGAGTGTGGCTACAGGGGAGGGAGATGAGGAGTGTTCTGGAGGTGCAAACTGGGCATGTCCTCCCCCGGGTTTTATTAAGGTGAATGTTGATGCTGGCGTGAAGGAGGGCGTGGGTACGGGAATGGGGGCGGTTGGCCGTGATAAGGATGGAGTTGTTATGTGGGGTGTGGCAGTTCAGAGGACGGGAACTACGGAGCCGGTCATGGCGGAAGCGTGTGCTGTCATAATGGGTCTTGAGGAGGCTATGAGGCGTTGTTATCGGAAGGTTATTGTGGAAAGCGATTGTCTTACTGTGATTGAAGCGTTGAAGAAGCGTACGGCAGGACGGAGTAATTTCCACCTGATTTTGGAAGATATTTTCTCGTTATGTAAGTCGTTTGATAGTGTAGTTTGGTCGTTTGTTAAACGTAAGATTAACCATGTTGCGCACGAGCTGGCTCATGTAAGCCCGTGGTGTGTTGGCAGGAGGGTGTGGACGTCTGATCTTCCTCAGAACGTTGTACATGCCGTTTCTCGTGACTTACTTTCTATTATTTAATTACCCTCACGGGTTTTCTAAAAAAAAAAAAAAATAGCATTAATGTGGACAACCCAGAAATATGGCAAAAATGATGTGTTAAAACCCTGTGCCAGGCTGTTACCATCCTACAGAAAGTCATAAAGGTAGTCCCCATAATTTGTCACACAAGATAGTCGCCGACGAATCGGACCTTAAGTGTCTTTATGACATTCATTTCTCGTCTCAAACTCGGATAAATGAGGAGAGTTTCAGTGAAAATATATGGTGGCTAGCGTAAAACAATACTTCATTCATATGGGCCAACCTGTAATCATTCACTACTAGCTACGAATCTTTGAGTAACAATGACAAATGTGAAGGTGGTTTTCATGAACTACAAGGGAAGAAACAACGCTCACCAAAAATTGAGCAGCCATTTTCAACTGGCGTTCTTACTCTGCTTGCTGAACCTACTACTCGTCAATTATATTGTTTATTTCGCTCAGTCAGTATTACTTTCTTGAACTCCACACCATTTTTATACAGTAATACATGCATGAACTTGCTTTGTCTAACGATGTGTCTTTAAAGTCATTAGCGTGAATTTCTTTTTTTAAACGGCTCATGGCATTAAAGTTATTGTCGGAGATGAAAAGAGGAGGAAATCTCAGTCTAATAATTTTTTAGTTAAAGAAGCTGTAACTAGTGAACGAAAATTACAACGGCAAAACAGCTAACTCAGGTGATGCACAAGCTAAGGAAGTTCAACACCAGTGTAATATCAGGAAGTTAATAACAAATCTAGCATTTAAAAAAAGACACCTTAAATACTTTTTATAATTATATCCATTATTAGGAACAAATTCTGTTAAAAATAATTTAAGAAAGAGGTATAACTAAGCCCACTATAAATTGCTCAATTATCCAAAACAAAATCACATTAATAACTCCTAAACTCTCACAAAGTAAAGCTGCACTTAACAATCTGCTAACTAATTATCTCTTCGATCGATCGATCTTACGTTTTACTTTTTGAGATGACTCATACATCTGTTCACGTTTTCTAATTTCTTTATTTTTTTTAAAAACATTTATGCTAGAAATCAAACTAAAGATGGCTTTAAACCCGGTTTTTTCTTCTAAAAAACCGATCCAAAACCAAAAAAAAGTAACGAAATAGATGGACTATGAGTACCAAATTAAATACTGTATTTCACAAATCGAATACGCCATTAAAGTCAGATCTATAAGCATAATAAAACAATAACACCTCTTAAAAGCTACTTCTTAACTAATTTGTGTAACAGAAATCATATATTTCACACTTATTACTATGTGTTTATATGTCTAATGTCTTAAATAGTTAGCTCAAATATCACAAATAAACTCATAATGAATCAATAAATAAACCAAAACCCACCACAAATATCTCACAAACACACTCATAAAACACAGATCTATACACACTATGTCAACATTTATATTCTTGCTCAAGACCGTTGTAAGTTAATACGTATCAGACTCGAGGCGAGGTCTTTAACTTACAACGGTCTTAAATCAAAGTTAAGCAAAACGAGATAGAGAAAAGAGAGAAGTAAATTACAGAGCCAATCTCCAAGGTAGAAGTGTTTATCACTAGCCCAAACAGTGAAGTTAACACCAGAAGAAGCCCAACCAAAACTACCACCAACAATGTAACGTTTTGCATCACACATTTGTGGGGCCATAATAAGCAACATTGTAACAGCACAAAGTAGTAGTGCAGGAGACTTCATTGATAACTCCATTGATGAATGATGATGAGTTGTTTTTGTTCTTTTTGTTTGTTGCTTGCTTGTTACTTGGGGTTTAGGAGATTAGATAAAAGTATTAATAAGAGGTTGGTTCTAGATGTTGGTGTGGTGGGGTTTTATATAGGGCTTTAATTTGAAAGAGAGTGTGATGCTGTGAGGGGGGATATACAATGCAAAATGATGCATATCTAGTCTGTCAGGGTCATGCTCTACCAGATCTATCCACCCCCACATGCTCACTTTTTTTTTTTAATGAAATTGCTCTTCAATTCAATTTCATTTCGTCCATTCACTTTTTGACATTAATTATTCAAAGTGAAAATTATCAAAAATTTTATGATATATAAAAGAAAGAGGAATGATACCGACTGTCTCCATTCTACCTTCTCCAACCTTTTCTTATCACAACTCAATAAAATAATAATTTCGAAAATTTTCCACTTGAATGAATAGTGTAAAAAAGTGATATGTGGTGTTCGAAGTTTAATGGAGGGAGAAACATAGTGTTGCGGGATCTTCTATGATTTGTATTTATGAGTAGCGATGTTCACCAGTTCAGACTGGACTGCACAAACACTAAGAAATGTCGGGGTTTGGACAAGTTCGGCCGATTAATATAAGTAATTTAGGGGTTTTTTTCGAGTTTGTACCGGATCGAACCAATCCAAAGACCAGTTAACTTATTTTTTGGACCCGAAGATTGGATCGGGATTAAGTCTAGATCAGTCCGATTTACCGGTCTAGACCATTTTTTGAACACCCCTATTTATAAGTATAATAAGAATATCAAATTTTTTTATAATATTTAATATACGTGTAAAAAATACGGAGTATAATAAGAAAATATTCTCATTAATTTGTTATATATTCTTATTATACTCATAATATTTAATATACATATTACATTGAAAATATAAACATAATATATTAGAAGGTAAACATATTGAATAAATCTATTAGTTAGTTTTTTGGATTTTTATCTTCACAAAATTTAACAATGATTCAATAATAAAGTATAAGATAGTATATTAGAATGTATACATAATGTATAAATCTAGTAATACGTTTTTTATTTTGTATTTCAAAATATGTTGAGGAACTTATGTAATATGTAACTCCCTCCATTTCATTCATTTAGCCTCACTTTTCTTTTTCGGCAATTTCACTCATTTAGGCCCATTTCCAAATTCATCTACTTTTTCCATTGAAAATTACCAAAATAACCCCACTTTTCACAACTTTCCATACACACAACTTACATATTATTTGAAAATACTATTATACCCCTACTTTTTCCCACTTTCTTAAAACCCGTGTCAAACCCCAATGAGGCCTTATGAATAAAATGGAGGGAGTATGTCTTATTTTTAGTTTGAATCTCCCATTACCTATATAAGGTATTCATTTATATCTCCTCTTACACCAAAAAATGTAGTCGACTAAATTTTGAAAATATTTTTTGCAATGCGAGAAAAAAGTTTGAAACTCATAATTCTGTTCGAGTTTTATTTTATTCACTCTACTATATCTATAATTATTTATTCAAGAAGTCTCCCTTAAGAGACGGATTATCCGTCTTAACAATAAAACGGGTCAAGTCTTTTGTTTTTTTCCTATGCGTTTTGCTTTTATTTTGTTCACGCTACTAGATATGTCTTAATTTTAAGACGGATATACCCGTCATAAATAAAAATTTGTGTTATTTAAAATTGAAATTGTTTTGTAATGAATGTGCAGGATTTAATGAAAAGGACATACACAAGTCATGTTGTGGGATTGAAGATGGGAAATATAATTACAATCAGCACCTACGATGTGGTATGCCAGGTGTACCAGCTTGCAAGAACCCTAATGAACGTCTCAGTTTCGATGGCATCCATTTAACTCAACGTGCTTATTTCTACATGACTCGTTGGTTGTTGAGAAGCATTATCCCAGGCCTCCTCAAACTTGAATAATTACTTCTTCATCATAGCAATAAATTTCTCTAGGATTTTACAATCTTTATTAAGGAACATTTATTTTTAATTTAGAGAAATAAATTATTTTAATTTTAGTGATAACCAAAAAGAACATATTCATCATTTATTGTTGTATTTAATATTTATGTTTGAAAAATTAATAATATCTTTAATTTAATTTCATTACAGAGTTATACATTCGTTAAAAAATGTTTTAAATATGTAGTAATATATAATCTTTATTGCGAATTTAGGGAAATTGATCTGACAAAATTCTCATGAATGAATATTGTCATGTTTAGTCGATTAAGATAGTCGTGAATGCACAAATTTAGATGAAAACTGTTTTGAGTAAATTAACTTTTCATATAAATTTTTGTAATGCTTACTTTACCTTCGTTAATTAATATTTGGAGGAGATGGTTTGGATGTTGGATTATTATGATCCAAAATATTGAGTCAGATCCTCTATTCCATTTTGGATTCCATCTCATGTCCCACCTTATTCTTCTTTCGACACCTCATCAATCTTATATGCATCATTAATAATTATTTATATTATCAAATCGATTATGTGTCAAAAGAGTAGCACAGTGGGACACGAGATGAGACATAAAAGTAGGACACATCGATCTTATATGCATCATTAATAATTATTTATATTATCAATCGTCATGAGTATTTTTTATAATTTAGTTAGTGGTAATATTCCTGCTAAGAATTAGTGGTAGATGTCAGTGGTTAAGATTGTGGGTTAGTAAGGAAAATGTGAGATTACATTACCACACTACCTCCTAGTTTGTAGCTCTTTGTTTCTGCATGTAAGCCTATATAAAAGCCTTCAATATTTCAATAATATTTGAGCAAGTTAATATAAGAACTTTTCCGTTTTTTCTTGTAAATATATTTTCTCTTGTACTCCCTCTGTCCCAGTCAATTGTTAACGCTTCAGTTTTGATACAAAAACAAATGCAAGAAATGGAGGAGTATAAAAACAAATATTGAGTAACTTAATATATAGAACTCATTATAACATGCCCATTTATATGTACATTATATGAAATTTGTATTATCCACAAAAATATAAGGGTTAATTGTATCATGTATAAATCCTCAAATATCAAACGTTAACAATTAATTGGGACGGAGGGAGTATATCACAAATTCTTAAGTAAGACTGTTGCACACGTATGACAAGTTGATTGTGACAAAAATGTAAACACTATAATGTTTATTGCAACCATTTTATGTAAATTGTGACTAATTTCAAATTTCTAAAAGTTATCACATTTTACTCAATAATGTCATAACAAGCGTTATAATGATCATATTTTAATTACAATCAAATTGTCTTACGCGTACAACGATCTCTTAGAAAAATTTCTTTCGCATATTGAAAAATTTTCATTCAATTGATCATCTTATATGTTGAATAGTTTTTTAAAACGGATTCTTCGATTGCACGAGAGCAAAGCTAATGTTTTGAATAATAATAAAATGTCATTATTACATTTTAACTTACACTTTTACATATAAATCAAAAGTCTAGTTATTCGAAAAGGTGTATCGTTTAATTAGGAGTCAATGTGAAAAATTTCCAAATCTATTATATTAAATACAAAATTAGGACAATTAATTTGAAACTTTTTTTTATGAAAAATTAAAATAATATAAATAAAGTGAATTGGATATTTACTTACACTTACACACTCTTTTAATTAGAATACATTAGACTTTAGAGTCACATATGCCAAATGGTGTTATTATAACACAGAAAATCCAAAAGTGACCCTTTACTAGGTGATGAGGGAGAAATTGCTAATTAAGAGTGGTGGTTGTTGACAAAGTAGTAAATGGGTGCTAACTTTAGTGTTGGTCAAAGAAGGGGTGTTGTTTTAGGAAAATGAAGTGTCTACACGATAAGCTATTCACTTTAGTTTTGGTACGTAGACAAATTGAGATACGAGTAGTAGAGATAGTGGGAGTCATAATTGTTTTCTTCTCTTAAACTATGTTAATTGATAGTTGTAGGAGAAGTAGTAGGAACTAATTAGAAGAAAAATAAATAAAATAATAAATTTACAACTAGTTTGAGTTACAACTTAACTAGTTCCTACTAAGAACTAGTTGTGTTTAGAGATGACCGTGGATCTTGGACCCTACCTGGATCCGTTGGACCCGGTACCATTGGATCGGATATGGATCTCAATTTTTTAGACCCGATAGATATGGATTTTATCCGGATCCATATTTTAAGGGTCGGATCCGGATATGGATATTTATGTTAAGATTCGGATCCGACACGTGGACCCTTTTTTTTTATTATTTATTTTATTTTTTTATCCCTTATACGCTCTTTTATTTTAATTTACAAATCACAAAACTAAAAATTATTATTTTCCTATTTCTCTAAAAAAAATTATAACAAACATTATTATCTCACACAAACCCTACTGCCTCTCTCACAAACTCACAATTCACTGCCTCCCTAAAAAACTCACTCACTCCCTCTCTATGTGGCTTTACCTCCCTCACACAAACCCTAAGTCACTCCCTCAAAAACTCATTCATTGCCTGTCAGACCGTGATCTTTGCTTTGTCTCACTCCCTCACTCGCCTGTCAGACCGTGACCTCTGCGGCTGTCTCTCTCGGGTCTCAAGTCTTCAATGTTGGATCACAAGGACTCAAGTCACTCAACAAGATATTCAAGTATCAATTATATTTAGTGTTTTAATATTTTTGTTTTACTTGAAAATAGATTATAATAGCATTAAAAAAATGGATCCATCAAGGAACCGCCAAGGATCCGTATCCGGTCCATATCCAACGGATATGGATCTGGATCTGAAAATTTTGGATCCGTCGGATATGG
>JAUEKU010000008.1:1647419-1659495 GCA_032274805.1 Gypsophila paniculata
AGCCCGTCGGGGGCCCGACGGGTGCTGGCCAAACTCTCGGGCCTGCCCGAGGAAGACCAGGGGAAAAAAATGTTGGACCAGGAGGCCTACTTGAGGCATAGGGTGTCCAAAGCTCGACAGCAGTTGGAGAAAACACGTCGCGACGTCAAGGAGAAGGAGACGGCGGCCCTCATGGCCGACTGCTTGAACGGCGTGGCGAGCCTGGAGTGTTTGGATTGGGAGGACGTCAAGGACGTGTGTGCCATGGCCGAGAAGACGTTGGGAGTTGTACTCGAGTTTAAGCAGGCTTATTTGAGTGGAAATGAAAATGCTGCTTCGACTTCTAGGGATGATGAGGGAGATATGATATGAAAAATGTTGTATAAGACCGTCTTATTTATAATTTATTAAAAATAAAGGTTGACTTGGTGTGATGCAATCATAATAAACATATGAATATTTGTGATTAATGCGTCACAAGTTATAGTAACTTATTGAATTTTGTAATGGATGATATGATATGATACAATACGGAGTACGATGTTTTTATACATTTGACTGAATAATAAAAGGTCAAATTAAAGAATTTGTGGGTTGGACCAAACTATTTGGCCAGTCGTTTACCTCTTTGTGAGAGTATACGCGATGAGGGGATTATACACTGTTGTCGACGGTGAACATCTCGGATTAAAAATAAAAAATAAAGAATTTGTGGGTTGATTGATTGTTTGTTTGTTTTGACTTTTGAGTGATTATTTGTTGACTTCTTGTGGGGTGTGTGATTTTGTTCATGTCTATTTTTGGGGTGGACATGGATGGTGTTTGGTACGGAGTGTGTAGTTGTTTTCTTAAAAACTTATTTTATGATAGATTGAAATAACAAAGTTTTTATCTTGAAATTACTTGATTTGGGTAATACTACTAATTTTTAGTACTTGTAAATCAAGTCGAAACAATAACAATAAAATTTTAATCTCAAAAGTTATTTGGTTGTTAGTATATGTTTAATTGAAATAATCAAAGACAAATAAAATAACGGAAGGTCAAACAAAGAAAGAGATATCACAATAGACTTATAAAGGATAATGATAGGGTGTCACCGATTGGTAGTCCTGATATTTAATTTTGATACTAAAGATAAAATGCGATAGATTACCACGTACTTCGCAAACTGAAGTACCTATCTACTACAGACGCAATAGAAACGCAAACCATGGCTTTTGTGAAATCATAGACGATAACAAATTTGAGGAAGTCAAAATTTCAAAGTGTTTTAATTTAGATCATTACATAAAAAAGTTCATTTAAATTTTCATTTTAGAAATTATTCCTAACAATGGAAGGAAATAATAAATTTGTATCTTTGAACAATCTCTTCCCAATTAAGGTGATCTTGATCTCTTTTGGTTCCGATTCCGCTTTTTGTAGGCTCTAAATGGTCATCACCATTTCTACGAGTAGAGCGTAAAGCTTGTTAAATCGACTCGAAACATGTTAGTTGGACTCATAACTACTAGACCCAACAATATCCAACTCGAAACATGTTAGTTGGACTCATAATTACTAGACCCAACAATATCTGACCCGAATGATGTGATCCATAAATAACCAATAACAAATCTTCATAATACAATCCGATGATGGCACACAACACTAAGTACTTGAAAACACAATTGTCTATGAAACATGTATTGATAAGAATATTACGATAATTCAAAAAATGAAGCCATATTGTACAATATTGGGAAGACGATAATCACAACAATCAATTCAATTCATCTCGCTCGCAAGGGATGACAATGTATTTGTAAACCATACAGGGTATGTAAAAAGAAACGAAAATGATACCCGAAAATCATTGCAGATACAGGGAATTCACTTTGGTGAATCGAGTAGACCATGAATTTGGACATTTGGTGAATATAAAAAGAACAAACCCGAAAAAAAATAATAATAATAAAAAAAAGGATTATACACAAAAAAACACTCAAGAAACAAGGCCTTCAATTCTTGAGAAACCAGGTCTCCGTTCTCGACCGTCTTTTGTTGGGCATCACATATGCAACCAGGTCAAACTCTCCAACTTCAAATCATGTTCCAAAATGTACAGCTTCGGGAATCGGGACTGGCTCAGGTATGCTTTGAGCACGAGACAAGGCTCTTTCCTCCTCGAGATCACTATGTACAGTGTCAAAGGAACCAGCCAAGAACGCGTTCTCATAGATACGAAACAAAGGGGAAACCCACATTACGATACTGCCTTTCTCAGATGTCGAGCCCCTGAAGTGACCACATCCACGAGTAATTAAGCCGGATACAGTTACAAAGACTCACATCTGCAAAAATCCAGTTGACAAAATAGAAGGCATGGTCACATCCGTTCCCATCCGACCTCCAGAAGCAAGGAAGAGAGTAGAAGGGCCATGTTCCTTGACAACAGCGGGAGTGGAACACTTTTCAAGTACTTCGAAAGAGAGGTGTTTGTCAGAATAGGCATCCCGAATATATTACAATATCCCATTCAAAACTCTTTGATAGTAGTCATACTGCCTCGTCCTCCATGCATCTAAGCTGCTGCTTATCAAAGATAGCACCAACGAGACACATTGCTGCAACAAACAAAAGGCAAGTTTACGGAAAGTAGCATCTAACTATATGTCTATACCCGGCAAAACTAACCCAACCCAAAACCATAAATATGACGAAAATAACTAATTTTGAAATTATTATCACGTTTTCCTGTATAACAATTAACAAAATCAAAATACCCGACCAGAATCTACAGAGTAACCTAGTAAACCTGCAACACTGACCAGGAAATGACCGGACATGAACTTGCTGGAAAAGGGACAGCCAAAACAGACAGACTCAAATAAACCAACACAACCCGGACAAGACCCTCTACCCAAATGTCCCTTTTGCCTGATCTACCTGTACAGCAAGACTATTAAACAAGGAGATGAGAAGTAAGAAAAACCTCTTCAGTGAGACTTAAGTGAAATCTTTTTCTCAGATTCTGTATGGTTCGTTGGCCCCCTTTGAAGCACGGAAATCCAGAATCCTGAACGAGAAATCACAATTAGTATGAAACTGTCGAAGTGACTGAAAATAATCAAAATTGTACATGACTCAAGATCTCAAGCTGATGCTAACCTGAAGCATATCCACAAGAAGGATGATGCGCTCCGCATGCTTGCGGCATGTAAGAAAACCTTGAATACAGAGGACCTATACCCAAGCAATTGGATTATTAATAGTTCCTTGTAAACTGTCAAGAATGCAACAGAAGAAACTAATCAACTTACTTTGAAGTAGTCAAAAAATTCACTGGGTACACCCTCAGCATCAGAATCCATGACCTGAACAAGTGAAAATTTTCAGAAATAGCTATATGAAAACTAACAAAAAATTTGGATACCCTACAAAAACACGTGAAACTTACAAAACAAGAGAATAGGTGTTTATAAGAAGTCAAGAAAGATATAGCCTTGAGTGTACCTCTAGAAGCTCACGAGTCAATTTAAAAGGCGCACTTTCAAAATTAACACCGCCAGGAGAATTTGACAACATAAATCCAAAGTCAATATGTATAATATGACCCTCCTCATCCAGCAAAAGGTTTCCATTGTGCCGATCCTTGATCTACGAGACAATAAGATAAAGTTTGTGGATTTGCGGATCAGCCAAATGTCAAAAGAACAAAACTGCCAGATCAGATAGTCAACTAATCATGGCTCAAAAAGAGAGATGCCATCCAGTAACCCGTTTGGTAATGTTATTACAAAATGCAGTTGACAATGTTATTACAAAGTTTAACAGTTCTCAGCAAATAAGGATGAGAAGAAAGTAATGTAGCAAGCATTCTCGGTACTAGAGAAGAAGGATGATAGATATACCTGTAGAAGGTAGCACACAAGAGAGTAACCTGCCATACTTTCCACAAAGTTCCTCTGCCAGAAAATACAAAAAAAAGTAATGGTGAAATTTATGAATCAGGAAGCGGGGAAGTATGCAGCGCATGTACAAAAATTTCCACAACACAACAGCTAACTAACATAGCAAAAGCATTTCTTCCAAAGACAATAGCAACAGCATTAGTTTTCGTCATTCAAGATAAAGTGCAACCCTAACAGGCCAGGAAACGAGCAAAAAAAAAAATACAATTTATGCTATATTGCGCGCAAAGGAGCACATGAGTAATAATAGACAAAAACCACTACAGACTTGCCTTCTTACATGTCTTCCTCTCATGTTAAGGGGCAATGACTACAACATAACCTCAATGCCTTAAATGCTCCCATCTATGGCGAAATAAGGTGCATCGCATGAACAACTTTCAAAAGTTCGAAGGCAGAAAGATTGGACAAACAAAAATCATGATATGTACCAAGTTTACCAAAATCTAGACCAGGACACCAGTGACCCCGACTAAAGTGGAACATTCACATGTCACACTGAAACTCTGCCAAAACATGGTTCCTGGTAAACAGGAAGTAATTACAGCAAAAACAACGGCACATAGATCCTTCGAAACAATGCAAACTTAACGAGTTATTTAGCAATAGAGTACCTGAGCAAGCTTAAAACTCGGAGAGTTTTCCTGATATTTAGCATTGAAGAAATCACGCAAACTTGTGATATTGGAATATCTACTCTTGATTGAGTGAATAGAAGCCTGGAAAAATTAAAAAGATCACGCCCATGTGCTTTACCAGTAATGAAATCACATAATATGCATCAGTATCTTGAGCCAATATAGGTAGTTACCGTGTCCGGAATTGTCTCGATAAGGGCTGTATATGATGAGGTTACCAAGACCTCATAAGGGCGCAGCCATAGAGGTAGTCCAGCTTCTTGGAAAATATCTGAATAATTACATTCAACCACAAAGCATTCAACAACTAGGATCTGAGCATCACAGAGCAAAATCAATAATATCTACAGAACTTTCTGCTCAAGACCTCAAAAAGTTCCACAAAGGAAAGAGGGAACATTCAAAGAAAGAGCACTAGAGTGTAATTTTCTCTTATGTTTATGCTCCATAAGACTATTTCTAAAGATATTATCTACAGAAGCATGCACAAACATTTTCAAAGAACCATATTAGCAAGGGTATTATTAAACAAGGGAGAATAGACCATAAGTATACCCTTTCCTAAATGGCAAATGCGCTACTGCAGGACACCACAAGTAACTCTGTAAGTACCAGGGAACAGAGAGAATGACACGCACCATAGAAGTGAGATATAAGTTGTACGGCCAAATGTTCCTGCCTGCAATCATCCCCACTCTTCACAATGACCTACATAAAAACCAATCTGAAGTGTGATCTTATTGCCCGTATAGGCGGTACACGGTGAACTTATCAAAGAATGGCAGTAAATGGCATTATAGTCTTTTAGACTGGCTTAGTACCTCGTTAAACACAAACTGTACAAAAGCAGAAACACACACACACACACACACAACACACACAGACATTGGTCAGAATAGCTTTAAAAGGTTCATTTTACCAGTTCAGGTCATTGTTCACCAGTAAATTAGTTCCCGTAATAAAAATAACTGGTCTGTCAAGGCAAATAAATGATACACCTGGGTGAAGAAGTTTCACAACCAAAAAGACAATCAGGCATCGGGCAAGCAAGCCAGAAAAGGAGCCACTTTGAAACTCAGGCCGTTGGCATAAACCACCAATATACTTAATTCTCGAGAATTAGCAAAGATGTCACAACTCCAAACGAACTTGACAAAGTACATAAGAGAATTGAATGAGGGCATCATTTTAGTAAATTTCAAAGAGACCGCTAAAAACACCATATCACTTACAGAACTAAGATCCCAACCAGGCAATTTTCCATAAACTGAATCTTTCCGGATTCTTTCCTTTTTCACTTCCCAAAGTTCACCAGATAATGCATCTGTGGGCTTTGGAGGACCACCATTTGCAGCCTGTACGACAGCAAATTAAGAGAATGATTACCTCCAAAAGCTACTAAACAGCCTACTATAGTCATATAGACCCCACCAATCCACCGTAAGGAGGATCTAGGGCTGCATATCTTACACGGTCTTGCTCTTAAATACTCTTTGTGCTTCAAACATCTAAATATTGATAGTAAAATGCATAAGAGCAAGAACCTTATGTGGTGCATCTGATGAATCTTGACCAGGCCCCTTTAGAGGCAATCCAGGGGGTGCTTCACCTTTAGCTGCAGCCGCCTATTCAAGAAAAATAAAGTCAAAAGTTTGGCAATGGAAATATTTAATCAGAACAGAACCTTGTGCAAAAGAGTTCCCTGTGAAAAATGCCTATTTTATTAGATAAATAATTCACAATGGGAGGATATTCTTTTTAGAAAGTGAAAAAGAAAATGATCAGAAACTACTGAGTACTGAAAAAGACCGCACACCTTCACTTCTTCCATAGCTACCATACTTGGAACACGCCGATGCTCTTTTCTACGCGGTGGCACTTGATCCTCTATGTCTTCTAATCTGAGCCTAGGATCAGCTGTCAATACAACTCTCACGTATTCGAGGTCACATTCGTCCCCTACTCTGAATAGATTACTTTGCCCATGGAATGGCTGATCACAGCAGTGTTCCTCCACTGAGAGGCTGACATTCACAAACTTCACTTTGGCTTCCTTAAACTGACCCATTGCTCGGTCAATTGCTTGAGAAGTTGATCTAGACATGCCATCGTCCGTACGGTAGGCCTCTTGGGCTGTCCCCAACGGATAAGCCCAAGGAGGTGGCTTTGGCAATAATGCATCTCCATTTGCTAAAGGAATTCCTGCTTTAGATAATTTTTGGGCATTGGAAGTATCCTTGACATAACTGGGAGAAAATCCAATTAAATATAATCAACTAGCCATAAAGTATATCTGTCAAGTTTTGCCACTGAATATAACAAATATATCGAACACACATATTACGGAGCAAATACCTAGGAGAGTCACATTTCAAGACCTCCACACAAATAAGATAAGGTGCTTTCTCGCGCGAATTTAAAAGGACTGCCTCATCTTCTGGTATGTGCATCACACGATAAACCCCTTTTCCTATGGGAAAGCACACACCTGACAAAGAATAAGAGCACGTCAATCAAAGCAACATCTCCCCCACACAGCAATCACTACATAATTGTCATTGTTCCCAAAAAGGCTCCCACCTATTGCAGGCAAGAGGGTTCGAATATGGAACAAATAAACAATGGACATCGGGATACAATAAGTAAGCCTGAGCAAAATCTCCATGATCTCGGGAGTACAAAAGCATACAGTTTAACCATATAAAGAATAACCAAAGGCTAAAAGCATACCTCCGCTAGCCTGTGCTTCAGCCACATGGGAATTGATCTCTGCAAGGGACTAAACAAGCGAGATCATATATCAGCACCAGCGAATACGACAGAAAAAGGAAGACACAAAAAAGTGTCTTAACAAAGAACAAAACGATAAATAACCTCTCGGAGTGCGCTTTTGCGATCTTCCATAGGAAAAACATCCACTAAACCATAGGAGGTTTCACAAAGGGCAAGTACAAAGTCCAGTGACTTGTGATAAGCTCCTTTGCGAAACTGTGATGCTGCACTATTCGGAAGTGGAGGCTTGGAAATTGGTTTTTCATTCCACTGCTTTGGTGAACCAGCCGTACCAGAATGTTTCTGCGACAGCAGCAGCATGAGATAATAATTTAGAAAAAAGGTAAAAACGTAAAAGTAAAGACACACGTACTACAATGTTCATATTGAATCAAACCTCCTTTTGTTTCTTTTGCCCAAAAAGCTCAGAATCCTCCAGTGACCTATCGCGATCTCGAAACAGCTTACGGAAGAAGTTCTCTGTCCCTGGACTGCTTTCCAAACCATTTGCATCTGCACCCGTAATCTTCACTTCTTCTGGATGGACGCGGAACAACCTTCTGAATAACGGAAAATCTGAAGAATCTTCTTCATCGCCATTGGCAAAAACCTTGTCTTCATCATTCAGGCCATCATGAACATTTTTTTTGTCATCGAACTTCTCCTTGAAAAATTTACGGAAAAATCCCTCTTTTTCATCATCTTCATCATCGTTCCTCTCAATCCCATCCTTCTTATCATCAAACTTTTCTTTAAAAAATTTCCGTAAAAACCCCTCTTTATCATCATCCTTGCCTAATCTGGAACCAGGTTTCTCTTCGTCCTCATGTCTCTCGTTGCCGTCCTTTTTGTCCTTGAAAAGCTTTTTAAAAAATCCTTCCTTCTCTTCATCATCCACTGATTTCCTTGACACGTCCTTGTCTTCTTCGTCATTTCTATCAATTCCCTCTTTCTTGTCATCAAATACCTCCTTAATAATTTTCCTGAAGAAATTCTCTTTCTCGTCGTCATCTATAGACCGAGAAATTGACCTATCGTCAGAATCACTCTTACTATCGCGAAACAGCCGCTTAAAAAAACCCTCAGAGCTGGTTGTCATCTCATCGTCATCATCCTTACTCAACAACCTCCGGAAAAACCCATCCTTCTCAGAATCATCATCTTCCTTCTCAGCGGACTTCCGAAACAACAAAGCATCCCTTACCTTTTGACCAGGTATAAACTTTTTAAAAAGCTTATTACTGTCCTCGGGCGACATCTTACCACTTTCATCTCCCGCATTCGACCCCGATGTCGGTGAAAACGAGAACGACCTCTGCGTCGGCGGGGAAGACGTCATAGACAAAAACCGTTGCTTCGACGAAAGCAAACTTTTAAGCATTTGATTCTTTCCCCCCGACCCAACCCCTTCACTCTGCGGCGGTCTAATCAAAGGCGGCCAATCCCCAATCAAAGTAGCCGCAATCTGACATTTCTCCTGAATCCTACTAATCCCCTCACTATCATCCGAATCCTCAATCTCCGCCATCAAAAACCAATGCACCTTCAGCGCAATCTTAAGCGACTTACTACACACATCAATCACAAACTTATCCAAGGACGGGCTCGGCTTATGCACCATCATATAACATATTTGAAACAAGTAACTCTCAATCCCGGTCAAGGGCAGCGTATACATCCTATTACACAAGTAATCCCGAACCCCGGGATGATCATGCTTGTACAAGTAACTAACAGCAATCCACTCACAAAAGAAGGCAGAGTCAAAAAACCGAATAAGCCACCCGTTCTCGCCTACGCTTTCACTACTCGTAATCGTGTTAGTCCTGGTAATCTCCCTAGGAAACTCATCCGCTTCACCTATAGTTATCCCTAACAATCTCACCATTTTCACACACCCCCAACCCCCCCACTCAAACCTCACAAAATCATCGATTTCATCGGTCCGAAACCCTAACCCTAACCCTAATTGAAACCCCGGCGGAAGTCGATTTCCGCCAGGGAAGGTCAAATCACGTATTAATTCAACGTAATCACGACGAAACGACTACGATTAAATATGAGAGACATGAAATCATAACGAATCAAAGTGACATCAATACGAATACGATACGAAATTTAAAAAAAAAAATGAATTTTTGAGTTTATGAAAGAGTACTGTAGGTGAGGTGGAAGATCGGAGCTTACGGCGGAGAGAGAGAGGAGATCGCCGGAGAAGTCGCCGGAGATGTGAGTTTTCCGACGATGACACGTCAGACGCCGGTGGTAGAGAGAGAAGAGAAGAGAAGAGGAGAGAGAAAGTGTGATGAAGAGAGAGAAAGGTGGAATGGTCAAAAAAATTTAAATGAAGTTAAATTAAATTTAAATTTTTTGAGGGAAAAAAATATATTAAAATGAATATGGTTTGGACTAGTATTATTTGAAAAATTATTAAAATAATTTTTTTTTTTCGAACTCGGTTTTTGTTTTTCTTTTATTGAATGGTCGTATTATCGTAAGAACGGTTCATTTGTTACTATTTTTTTTTCTTTTTTATTATACAACCAGTTGTAGTACAACTGATTTCACTTTTTTGAGCTATGTTTACAGGCTTTTACAAAATGCTCACAAATATCGTTAAAATGCTCACGAAATCAAAGACAGTTGTAGTACAACCGGTTGTATAATCCTTTTTTCCATAGAATCAATATGAAGATCATACAACCAGTTGTAGTACAACCGATTTCATATTCTTGCTCCTTTTATTTCACTTACTTATTTACCATTTTACTTTATCTTAAAAAAGGCCTAAATCAACCGTTTTCGAAGAATAATATAATTTGATCTACTCACTCCGTCTCAGTCAATACGTTACTATTACTTTTTATACAAACATTAAGAAAATGCAAGTGGTTGTCTAATACAATAATAAAATATGATTATTCAATTCACTAATACACTCCAAAAATGGAAATAGTAATGTATTCACTGGTACGGAGGGAGTACTTTTTATCTGAAATTATTATTATTTAATATCATTACCCCTCTCTAGTTATTTCTTGTTATCAATCAAATAATATTTTTATACAAAAAATTATCAACTTACCACCATTTTGAAAATAAAAATGTAAACAAATGATTGTATTATTTTTAAAAGAGAATATTAATATTCGACTAAAAAGGGTACAAATTTTAGAATACTTCGTACAAAATATTTCGTTTCATAGTTGGAAATTATGAAGTACTATAAATCTATAATTATTTAAACACTTTCTCTTAGTCACTCATTTACATTTGTTTTTTTTTTTTTGAAAAAGAAATGCAAATTATCCCTCGTATAAAAATATTATTTGGTCCACAAACATCAATGAGTGGCCTTTGTAAAAAAAATATGGTCAATTTACAGCTTTTCGAAGATCGAAAGATAAATAAGTGATTAAATTTGAAATCGAGTTTTTTGTCAAAACATACCTTTTATATACCCCATTTTGCGAAACACTGCCTTACATTTTTTTCTTTTGGCAAACTCCTACCTTACATTTTCAATAATTTGTTAAACACTACCAAAACACAATTTCCGTCAAATATTGAGATTTGTCGTTTATGAGTGACGGAAATTTAAATCTCATTTCCCTCCAAACTATTTGGTTTTTCCCTCCATTATCTTCAACTTCTTCACCTTTCAAGTCAATAAAAAATCCCTTCAAAAATCCTAAATTTTCTTCAAATATTCCCCAATTTTCATACAAAAAAAAATCTATACCACCAAGCTAGCTAAAAAACGCAAATTTATCGAATTTTTCCACATACCCACCAAAATTTCCTCCATTCTAAACAAAACTCACTTCTCAATTTCTCACCAAATTCAATCAATCGAAAAAAGTTCCCATCTTTAATCAAAGCGAAATAGAAAACCTAATTTTGGGCATTCCTTTGATAATTGTTGAAAGGGTGAATATTCTAACAATGTCGAAACGTTAATAAACAAGTCAAATAGTCTCCCGCCTTGAGGGTCCATAGCTGGGTGCCTTGATGTGTTTAATAACATATTAGGCGATATTTGCTCCGTCAAATATGGCATTGTATTTTTTGTAATTAGTTAGCATATATTTTGTTAGCTTATCTTTAGCAATTAGCAATTAGGTATCCTTATTTTTAGGAAACTAACAAGATTGCATTCACACATATATTGTGAGTATATATGTAACCAAAAGGTGAATAAACGACACACATTCACATGCAAATTATATATTGTTTATTTTACTTTATGGTATCAGGAGATCAGGTTACTTAACGTCTTGTAACCATGACTGGTCCTCCCAAAATCCATGTTACGAAACCAACATACGTTCTTTCTCAAACTGATGGTCCTGGGGCGAAGATTACTCATGTTACGCTCAAGGGGTCGAACTATGAGGAGTGGGCGAAGGGATTTCGTGTTGGATTGGGAGCGAAGCGGAAACTCGGTTTCATCGACGGCAAACTCAAAAGACCGGCCGATGACTCAGAGGACTTGGAGGATTGGATGACGGTAAATTTTTCTGTTATTCAATGGATTTTTAATACTATTGAAGAAACGTTGCGTTCTACGATTTCATATCGTGACACATCGTTTGAATTGTGGGAAGATATTAGGCAACGTTTTTCAGTTGGAAATACTGTCAAGATTTATCAGTTGGAATCTGATATTTCCGATTGCAAACAAAAGCCTGGTGAGACTATAATGGAGTATTATGGTCGTTTGAAGAAATT
>JAUEKU010000008.1:1669416-1681093 GCA_032274805.1 Gypsophila paniculata
TAAAATCGTATCATTTATTTTGCCTAATGATTATAGGAGTCGTGAGACATTAATAGTTCGAATGGTTGTATTTAATTTACAGCCTAGAGATACTGTTGATAGTTTTTCTCATGAAATGTTAATGGGAAATACTGGCGGAAATGGAGTGAGTTTTAATTCTCTACGATGTACTTTTATCAAATGATAGATCAATTAAGCTACGTTTGGATAGCTTTAATCACAAAGTCTTAAATAAAATGACCTTACATATTATTTTGGATAACTTAATTTCTTCTTATTCGAACTACCTATTGGATATATCTTTATTTATTTTCGACTTCACAATCAATATAGTAATAAATTAAAAGACGTACCGTAACATCTTGATTTCGTTTAAATACTTTGTATTAATATGAAATATGGATAATCCGACCAAACCAATAATTATTATTGCATGGGAAATTTGATCACATTCATTTTATAATATACTAACGTCCATAGACTAAATCAATTACGTAACACTTTTGGTATTGTACAACCTATTTTCTATATAACCACCACTTTTTGTTTTTTTTTTTTAAATTACTAGATAATATTACATAACAAAAAAGAAGTACGTACGGAATGAACTTTACTTTCACCCAAAAATTTAGGCGAAAATAAAACAATTTTTTTTGTTTTTTACCAACCAATAATGTACGGAAAGTACAATTAAAACAAATTATAGTTATTATTTTTACTGAAAAAATAAATTTCCTAATATAATAAAAAGAGCGAGTCCTAGGGTAAAGCAAAACCATGGCATTTCCACTTCACTAGCCTTATTTTTAGCTTCTTATGCCATTTAATTACAACTTCTTATACACATTTCTAATTTAACTCAATTTCATTTTAACACATGAAATTTATTTAGTAAATTATATTATAGATATAGACATGAATGACGAAAGCCATGAAACAAATCAAGAAAGTCCCGAGAATTCAATATGTTCTAAGAACAGGAATAACAATAATAACAGCACGAGTAGTGGTACTAGTAGTACCAAGGAACAGGACCGGTTTCTGCCTATAGCCAATGTGGGCCGAATCATGAAAAAGGTGATCCCAGGAAACGGGAAGATCTCAAAAGACGCTAAGGAGACCGTACAAGAATGCGTGTCAGAGTTCATCAGCTTCGTCACAGGGGAGGCCTCGGACAAGTGTCAAAGGGAAAAGAGGAAGACGATCAATGGGGACGACATAATATGGGCTATAACCACCTTAGGGTTCGAGGATTACGTGAATCCTCTTAAGGTGTACCTTAATAAGTACCGTGAAATTGAAGGGGAGAAAATGAACGTGCCTAAACAACAACGGTCTGATCAATTACAACATCAGTCGCCCCAACAACAATTATTAGTACAACAACAACAACAACAACACGAACAATTTCAACAACAGGTTGATCAAGGGTTGTCGAGTTACGGTACAAATAATGTGTATTCAGCAAATAATAGTAATACATTGTTACTACCACAACCACCAACATTTCATGGAGTTGATTCAACACAATTTAGTTTGCCATTTTCACCTACTTCTATACCAAAGAATTACACTCACCATGAACAAATTGACTCTGTTGGTCAATGGTGAAATTAAAGCTAGTGCATGCATGAAAGTTAACTTTTGGTATTTAAGTTTTTGTTTATTTTCACTTTGTTTTTGATTTTATGTGTTTTTTAAATACATTTATGTTATTTAATTTTGTTTATTTGAATAAATTAGCACGTACGAGTACTATACATGCACGAGTTTGCATGAAAGCATGTTGGAGGCATGGGATATGATGGATTTTAATGAGAGAAGTAGAGTACTAGGGCTTATAAGAGTACTAATTTTGACGCAAATTCTCATTTACAACGGGTCACATTCGGAGTATCATTTAACGATAAAGGCTGTAACACTTGCTACAATATTTTATCGTTAAATAGCAACATTTTAGTAAAAAGTGGTATTTAACATCTACTTTTGTAAGCTTACGACGAAAATGACTCCGTCTTAACTGAGATTTGCTGTAATTTTGAAGTGTTTGGGTACAACTAGACGACTTGCATGTTGCCATGTATTTTAATATAGAGAAAAAGCACGTAAAAATGAGAAGAATTTTGTGAATGATAATTTTGAAGTGTGTACAAGTCTCGCATGTTACATGTATTTTGATCTTGATTAGAAGCATTTAAAAAGAGGAGAACATTTGTTTAAGGAACTTTGCGAGTAATAATTTTGAAGTGTTTGGGTGCAATTCCAATAGACTTACACATTGCATGTATTTTGATATAGAAAAAAGCACGTAAAAAACGAGGAGAATATTCACTTAAGGAGCTTTATGAGTAATACTCCGTAATAACTTTGAAGTGTGTGTACGAATAGACTTGCACGCTGCATGTATTTTGATATAGATAAAAAGCACGTAGAAGAAGAAAAATTAATTTCATTATGCATCGAAATTTAAGTTGACTCAACATGCTCCAACCTAGATCTAACTTGACCAAAGCCCAGCTCAAACTTTAGCTAATTCAACAGACTCAACCCTAAACAATTCGATCAAAAATTAACTCGACCAGAGTGACTCGAAATGAACTCAAATGGCCTCATAAGTGTTTTTAATTATCGAATTTACCACTCTACAATTAATATCCAAAATGCTTCATATCAAATTTAGCAAACCCAAATTGACCTACGAAACTACCTAACAACAATAAAGCCAAGCTTGACCACACGACCCAAAATGCCGAACGCATTAAAACTAATTAACCCATCACAAACTAATTCGATCCATACCCGAGCTAAATAATGCTAGGCTTCAATACAAAAACTACTTTTAAAACCTACTTAGACAAAAAGTAACATACATTATATAAAAGGTCTTCCTAACACTTTCCTTGACAAAGTTGAGGGTAGGAAAAAACCCTCAAACGGGAAATTGAATTCAAGACACCCTAGTAACTATTTTACTCAGATCACAAACAACATGATACATTTACACAACTGACTTTACAAAATGTTAAATAAGTTAAGCCTATGAGCCCGACTAATGTGGCTTGAAAGGTCCGACGATGTCGAGTAATCCTTGCAGGGGGGTATTCTTTGTCTGCGCTGAAGGTCCCAGTTGAGACAAGCTTCAGTTGCTCCCAAGAGATGGAAGAGATGGCAAACAACACAAAATGTACGCGACGCTTCACGTCTTCATATTCTGAACCTCTCAAGATGAAGATGACTTGAACCCCGTTAATTTACATCTCATTTTAATACAATGGATATCTCTGTGCTTATCAGGCGATGAGCAGTCTTCACTGAACCAAATAAGCCGATGATTTCATATCGAAGGCATTGAGTGCATCCTCAGAGTTCAGAAATTCCACCTATCTAACTGAAGCTTGGCTTCACCCATATCCTTTTGTGCTTTCTTTCTCCGATAAAATATTGGACAGTCACGACTGGAGGGGGAAAAAAAGGCCAATCAGCAAAGCTTAATCAGAATATATTGAGTTTTTGCAAGGCACAATTGCTCGGATGATACGAAGAACAAATTTGAGGCTGACAGATAGCATAAAACTAGAAGAAAAAGGGATATTAGAGTGAAAATCAAACGTCTAAGGTTTAACAGCAGAAACCTTGTACATAGCACATCCTGATGAAGGGAACCCTGACATTCCTGGCATTGCGTCCACAACTTTCCGAACAATGTCTCTAACTCGGAAACTGCAAGTAGTTACATTACTGAGAATGCCAGCATCTCAACCATGCCAAATTAAATAGGGAATAGATGAGACGTACCATTGGCTATTGTCTTACAATAGAGTTCGGCTTCCCTTCCCTTGCAATGTGAGCAAAGAGTCTTGTTGGAGCCACTAGTTCAACAGCAGGTACGCATGTCAAAAGTAATGCAAAAAACCTCACGGGAAACTAGTAAAATGATAAGCATTTATGGTAAAGAGTAACGAGTCATGTCACTGTTGAAAACAAGATCAGCAGAGCACATCATCAACAAGATCTAGGACATCAGTACTAGATATTCTGAACATTGATACTACCATGACTAGTACCGGTTCCTAATGTGGACTACACTAGGCCAAGCAAAAAATTAGCAAATGCCTTAAACGTAGCTCCCTGATATGACATATATAGGGAGCAAGGTTGCAGAAACAATACCTGATCACTGCTTTGCAGCCAATGCATGTAAGTTGTTTTTTGGCAAATTTCATAATGCCACCACTCGAAGGAGTGGAGATGGAAATTGATCTCGTGTGGTTTCCATGGAGCAACTCTTGTTTTGCATTAGTCAAAATCGGCTCAAAGATCCTCAAAATGGGCTGCAACATAAACACGCCTATCACCAACAGTTCCACAAGGAGCATCTCTAAGTAAAATGAAACAGAGCTTACTTTCTCAATTTGATTTTCAAGGTAATATTTAGAGTCTATTGGTATGTTATTTTCCAGCACATAGATTGGATCCT
This sequence comes from Gypsophila paniculata, assembly GCA_032274805.1. Classification (NCBI taxonomy): domain Eukaryota; kingdom Viridiplantae; phylum Streptophyta; class Magnoliopsida; order Caryophyllales; family Caryophyllaceae; genus Gypsophila; species Gypsophila paniculata. Next base: position 1,673,894 of record JAUEKU010000008.1, read on the forward strand.
CGGACTTCTCATATGCCTGTTAACAGCAATCATCAATCGCAACACCAGCAACATTCACCATAAAACATTAATGTAGATAGCTTCATGCCCCCACAAATTACCTTGGCATCTTTCGAACCTTTTATGATCACATATGGCACTCTATCACCAACGCCAGGAGCTGTGGCTGCATCTCGCTGTCAAACAAAAAAACATGAATACGGTGATTCCTCATGCTCTATATTGGACGTCTAGTTCCTAAACAGCGAACCACCCTTTCTCCCCCTCGGCATAAATCAGCCAATAGACATAAGACATGTACTATTTCTCATTTTATCCATTCATGACTAAAGTCAAAACATGCTTTGTTCACTGTTTAGTCATCATGTCCATGGTCTTTAAGATGACATGAACACATAAAAACAGCGTTATAAGGCAAAATTTAACACATCCTATTAGCAGAATTAACATAAATTCACACCTTACGCATACGTTCAGCAAGTTCAACATGAGCTGTTTTTACTTCATAATCATTTCCTGTTTTAGTTAGACCCTGGAAAAATAGCAAGTGCAGATAAGTTCATAAAATCTACAACAAAATTTTAGGAGCAGGCAACCTTAGTTAAGAGCACGACATCCCACCTTTGTGATGACCAGCAATGACAAGTCCAGGCGATTCATTAATAGATCTGAGATGGTATTCTTGACAAACTGGATAGCTCCTTTGACATCTCTGTCAATAAGTATCTTGTGCAAGCATTCGTTAACCAAATTCTTGACCAGAAGGCAATTGTCCCTTCGAACTGTTTCAATGCCTGTAGATGACCATCAACGAATGTAGTAATACAACGACAAAAAAAGCCGTAGTCCCATTATGATTTGAGGTCGGCTAACATAATTACTCACTGGGATGCTGCAAACCTAAAAAACGAGCAAAATCCAAATCGATGAAAAGAAGCAATCCCCACCTTTTGTATCCATCTTATCATATTTGTCAGGGTTTGTCCAATAAAGGCCAGCATATCTCTTCTTACTAATCAGCAAATATGGAAAATAAACCTTCTCAAACTCCAGTTTGATCGGCTGCAAAGTAACATAAGAATATGGTTAAGCTAGCTACAGTATGTCGTAACACATTAAAAAAAATTGATATTTCTTCATGAATAATATGGCAACAAACAAGAAGTCATAGTAATGAGAAGCCAAACAAATATTGTCCACATCTTTTAGATGAAGCCAAAATTGTTACTCACTGGATTGGGAATGTCAGAGGCATATGCTTAAACAATGCACCTAGATACATTCGCTCTTAATAAACAGGCTTCAATTCGAATCCGTAATAGTTTTCACCAAGACTACTAAAGCGACCAGATGTAGGTATCTTAATACTTTTTAGCTAACAATCCGGAATATATAGAATATTGCAATCACATCAACTTTCATCAAGTGAAGGACAACTCACTCTTAAAAAAAAAAAAGTAAAATAAAAAGCAATGTAGGGAACATAGCCACAAAAGGAAGGTAATACAATAGCTGGATCTTTTAGTAAAACATCAACCTACTAAGTCTTCAAGGCGGCCATTTCCCAGGATAAGTTAGTAAAATGAATGTAGCCTCTGTCTAACCCTTGTGATAACAAAGAAGTTGTTCCTTTAGACGCTTGATGTAATGCTGGGGTTAGCTACTGTTTAGCCATATATAGATTACAGAATGTTCAACAATTGTTGACCCCTCTGTTTTCCTTTATGTTCCTTATTAAGAAAGGTAACAGGACAGCTCAGTGGATATCACATGTTTAGGATTTCTTATGTTAAACCCCTAAATTTTGTGTTTTACATGTTATTTCTTTCGTAACACTCAGCATGGAATTTTTTTTTGCGCTCAAAGTAAGTTACATTTCAGGTACAGCATGCCAGTGCAAACCAATTACCTTCCTCTCATTGCAGGTCGACAGTTCCATACTTATACAATGGACTTTAAACAGCTAAATAGCTGTTATATTTAGACACTACGTCATAAGAAGGGACGTATCATAATTTCTTTCAACAAGAAAAAGAACAAAGACCTATTACACAGAGAAAAACTTGCAAACAACTGAATGAGATTGCAATGCGGCATTCACCAATATTTGTGACAGACCATACCTTTATGAAGGTGCCACTTATAAATTCAGCAGCTTCTCTTCCTAATTTCATTGCGTCATCAACAGTAGATACTCCAAACTGCACCATGACTGAATCTGTATCCCCGTATATAACCTGGTCCAATGCAGCAAGAGGATGTACTTATTCTTTGTGTGCATCCTTTCTCAAATAAACCTTCCTTTTGAGAAAATTACACATCATAGACAACTTTCTTTCTGACTCCAAAAAAAAGGACAATTTTATGAAGGGGAAACCAGAAGATGGAAAAAAGATGCTCATCATTTCATTCTTCCCTTTTAAAGTTATGTAAAGATTGAGGACGGAGTTCCTAACAATCAGAGACAATGCCAGAAATCCTAAATATATTCCCTCATGTCCAGTTTTTCAAAGGCCCAAAAATATATGAGGGAATATGTGAATAATAGGACGATTGGGTTTGATAGACACCAGTAAAATGAGCAACCACTTTCAACAGATACAAATAAATAATCAACAGCAGAGTCATTGATGTAGATAGATTAGTTGGAACTCGGAAGCTCTTATTACGAGGCATGAAAGATATTTCAGAATAGAAAATGTGAATGCTTCCTCATCTAGTCATGTAAAGATTGAGGACATATTTCCTAGCAGAAAGGCAAACATAAGGTTTCAGGTATCTCGACAAATAAAAAAAAAGCCAGTAAACTGGACATCCACTTTCAATAGACACCAACAGAAATCAAACAGAATCACTGATTTACTTAGGAACAACAAGTCGGAAAATATGGTTAAGAGGCACGAAGATATATCAGAGAAGAAAACCACTACGTTCTTTCTCTAAGTTCTAGTGCCAAAAGCTTCCACTACCATATCAGAAACCGAAAAGGCAGTCAAGAGAGCATAGAGTGTATCAAAATTACCTCAGCATTGTGTTCATAGCCTCCAACAACGGTGAATTTGTCTTCCACAAGTTTTTTCGTATGTTCAATCATTTGGCGACCTTTCAAATTATAGATATCTCAATCAACATTGATAAGAACTGGCAAGCAATAAACCAAAGAAAAATCCAGATAAAAACAATAACTAGCAGAGAACAGCTAAATTCAAAAGAATGATGACACCAATGGGTTTTACTGTTTTAGAGCCACAGTCTATGCATAAAGATCCTGTGCAATTGAATTATGCAGGATATTACTCCCACAGTCATCTCCAGTTATAGCCCCTCATACCTCTCTAAGGACCGTTACAACATAGGCGGTGCTGAGGTAGCACCATGAGATAATAGATGATAATAAGAGCGTATTTGAACTCTTTATCATACCAACTCATTTATTCAGGTCCTCCATGTCAATTTTTCATCCTGAATTACTGAAATCTAAACAAGTGGGGACCCTTGAACACAAATGGCATATGCGTATGATCATGAAAAGTTTAAATACCATAGCTTGTAACACTTGAAGATATCTCTAAACAAGGTAACTGGCCAACAGTGGCTCCTGTAAACCCATATACGGAATTCGCACTTATCTGAAAATAAAGAAAAGAAACACGTAAGGGCTAAGGAGGTATAGTGCTCAGGAAAATAATTAATGTGCTGAAGTTAGTAGCGTTTTGACCGATGTAGACAACAGGAAGCCAAAAAAAAGAAAAAAAAGATATGAATTTTTAGGAAACTGATGAGTTGACATCATAGAATTTATTAATACTCCTAAGATAACGAAATACAAAATCACAGATACAGTTAAGGAATCTAAACCTTCAGGGCTAGCTGACGTCCATCAAGAACGGCCTTCTCCAAAGGATCTTTAGCTTCCTACAGTTAGACAACAGATTCTATTAAACTACTGGGAAAAGAAAAGCTGCATAATTATGCAAGAGAAACATCAAGGGAGCAGAAAACATAAGACATAATATCAAAAAAAGAGTGAACATGAACCTTCAAATCAGCTTTTGCCCTTTTCCGCGCAGCTATTAGCTCCTCAAGAATTTCTGGAAGTATTCCCTAATAATATGATGGAACAGTGTTTTCGTTGTCATATATATTATGGATTATGCTGTAGGGGGAAAGTGGGTGGAGTAACAAACAACTAAACCTTACCTTCTGGAGCTCTGCCTTGACAAATGTGTCACCTGAAGGAGTCTTGTTAACACATTCTGGAGGGATATTAAGTTTACGAATGTCTTCTGGTGTTACCTTAACAAGGAAGTACGACAATGTAATGTTCAGATGAGAATGAAAAGTGAAAATCTAGAGCAACAACTATCACCAAATAATAAAATTTGGAGACAGGACGTCCAAAGGTCAAAATGAATACCAGAGTGCAATAGCACAAATTATATGCCATCATAATAGATGGATACAGTGACGCAAAATCGAGAGTTGCAATTGGCTTCTCATAAAACCCTGCTCTCGCTTCCAACACCTACATCACGTAGCAAAAGGGAAATAATATATCATGAAAAAGAAAAAAAAGCACGAAGGAATATAATGGCCAGCCTGACTATACGCCAACAGGCATATGGTTGTGAGTCACAGCTCCAACTAAAACATCAACCCCTATAAAAGTCGTATATGATTGCACCACCACACTTGCCCTTTCCTACTATTTTCTGTTTATCTACGCATCCCTTTATTAGGTATCCAAAAATAAACCAGAGTCACAGGGAAAATTTATGTATCCGTAGATTAGACTTACAGTAGCACCTTCATATGTTCCTTGCTCTGATCCTGCTCGTTTAGCATTCGGGATGACAAGGTTCTTCTGTTTTGCCTTTCTTAACAATTGAGAAAGAACCTGCAAAAGATTATATATACAATTTTAGCACCAAACATGATCACAATCAGATAGATTTTAGTACAAAAGCTTAAAGCATACACCTTTATACTTTGCCCTCTTGAGAGAAGAAATGATATAGGGACACCTGTCACTCGAGCCATTTCAACATAATTGTACATAAACATCAGCTTGTCAAGTAGCCTCTGAGGAAGATATGCATCCTGAAAGTAAAAGATATCAAGTTAAGCAGCTAATGACTGGCATACCAAGAATACAAAGTAAACAAGGCCTGATGGAATAAATAGCTAATCATAAAAAGTACGATCAGGCACAGCTTCAAGTGAGCTGTTCCCAAAGTAATTAGGATGCGAGTAATGACACGATAAGGGAGACAACAAAACACTAGTCCCACGATAATTTTTGAGGATGTCAGATGACGAAAAAAAACACATCTTAGGAAGTGCACATGTACATGTATGCTACCCAACGCTATGTTTATTCCGCTGGGCAGTTCCCATCATTGAGCATATGCATGATTATAACCAAGTGAAAATTTATGGATTATTATGAAAAAATTTGGACGTCCGAAACTTTCATGAGATATGGATACCTAATCCCTATGAACCTTGGCATAGAAATTTTTTTCCGAAAAGAAAGTAAGCCGAAGAACTTTACGTCACATGGCCACAGCATGGAACATATTCGAATGCAAGGTACCTTTAAGCAGTACACAGCTAGACGTCTCCTAGTTTCTGCATTTCCATTGTGCAAATCCGATATAATTGAATGATGAACATCTTCTTTCTGTATAAAGGGAATGTCAAAAGATATGCTCAAAATAAGTACTCCCTCTATTTCACTCAATTAGCCACATTTGACTTTTCATGAATAGAAAACAGTTATCTGGGCAAATTGACTGAAATGGAGAAAGTACAAGGTTTAGCTGAAGTACGCACGCAACAAGCGAAACCACGAAGTATACAGGAAAAAGACACTGTATGTGGAACATTAGAACCCTCATGGCCTTATAAGAGCTATTTCATTTTGACAGGAGTAGCTGAAGAAACGCAAGGTTCATGCAAGTAATGGAGTCATCTACATCTAGATTATCCCTAATATAACTTAGAGTCAAAGTTGAATATCGAATATTCTTCACATCCACACAGTGTTTGAAAGTGATACTCCCTCCTTAAACCTTATAGTTTGATCATTGGCTCGATATTATAATTTTACCAATTTGGTTCAAAGGCAATTTCAAAAACCGTCGGAAGATCAGAAGATCGGTTAACTAAAACCATCACAAGATTTTACTTCACTACATATATGTACCCTTAAAATGAATATTCATATTAAAATTAAATTCAAATCTTGTACAGCTACTTTAAGAGGAAACTTTCGTCTGTACCCATGGTATTTTAAGATGCTCTGGTCACGTTACATAACAAAACTCCAAGCCGCTGTCATATAACACACTATAGGAAACTCTCTTTATTTTGGCCGTATCAACCGATATTTAAAAACAGATTAAGTCTTGTGTGCGACCGTCATACACGTACGACAGGCTTTTTGTGACAAAAAGTACCCATTTTAAGGGTTAAGGTACCTACTTTAAGGCTTAAGGTGACCACTTTAACATCTCTGTATCTTAACCCTTAAAGTGGGTACTTTTTGTCACGAAGAGCCTGTCGTACGCGTACGACGGTCGCATATAAGCATTTGTGATCATTTTGAGCTACTCTATGAAATAGAGGTCTTTCAATCATAGGGGAATTGATACAATTAGACCATGTTTATCCGTAGTTAAAACTCAACTGATTTTAAATAATTTAAGCAATAAAATATTATTTTTTTTCCTTTAACTACTTTTTTTAACTACTTCAAGAATCTTTTGATTAAATAAGGCTAAAAGATAAAATAAAAAGTGATTTAGGTGAGAACTAAGAATATTTTGGAGTATGGTGTCCAATTAGGCTTGGACACTCCAAACCAGAAAAAACCATCTTCTCACCATTGCTCCTTCCACACCACAACGGCACAACCACCGACGTCCTGCCAACCAACCACCACAAGTCCACAACCTTATCGCGCCGCCTCCATCGATCACATCACCACCATGTGCCGTTGCCATTTTCACCTTCACCAGGCCATCGTCGCCGATCAAACCCTCATCGCAAACCACCATCGTCGCCGATCTAACCCCATCATTCGACGGCGGCAGAGGTTGTGATGGTTGGTTGGTATGACTGTAACACCCCGAATTCTCAAACTCGGGATATCACATTATGAGTAACATAAATCGTGGATCAATGTAACAAAGGGAT